>JAOTQJ010089926.1:0-12099 GCA_025642045.1 Solanum sejunctum
TTTAATATTTTATTATTGCTTAAGAAAAAAAATTGTGCTAAATATTACTACTTTAAAATATATTGTCATACTGTTCATATCTTCCCTCACTTGGGACCCTCTCTTTTTTTTATTTTTCTCGTGATGTTGTGCCTTTGAGCTACTCACAAACTTCTTTCAATACCCAAGATCTAGAGAGATAACATAAGTGTGGTTTCAGCGGATAGTTTTGCTACCGTGGGACCACTTGCCTTCTCACATATGAAACCCAGTTTGTGTCTAGCCTACTCTTGTAGAAACCTAGGATAGAGCTTTATCTATCCCTAAAACTAGGTCATACATGCATAAGCCTTAGGTAGTTTGACCATTGGGGTCAATCTACATTAGTAGTCACCCTATTTAAGTCAAAAGGGTCCAATCACCCTATAGATACAAATCTGCATACTATATGTCTATGTGAAATGCGATAAAACTAATTCAAGCCTAAATATGTAACATGGAGTTTAGAGCATTTTTTGTTTGTTGTGTGTAGATTTCATCGCTTGCCCAGATTTTGCAAACACTCGCATGGTGGTGTGTGTGAATCATAAGCTTAGAGTTTGGTGGAATGAAATCAAACAAGAGCGTGCTATGGAGGTCCGTCAGTTGTTAGGTGGTTTGACTTTTTTGCTCTTCATCGCTCCCAACAGGTACCTAATCAAAGCCCTATTGAGATTCTGGGATCATGCGAGAACAGTCTTCAAATTCAAAGATTTTGAGATGACTCCCACCATTAAAAAAATTAGGGGACTTACCGAGCTGAGCTACCATAGGCGTTGAATGATCATCCCCCATAAACAATCGACGAGGAAGTTTAAATCCCTGGGATTAAGATACAGTCCAAGTTTGGCCTCTCTCGACTTTGGTTGGATCTCTTTAGATTTCTTATACTCTCGTTTTGGTCACAAGGATGGTCACAAAAACTTCAATGAAGAATTTTCTTGCTCTGTTGAAAAATGAAAAAAAAATATCGCATCAATGCCTTTGCTCTTGCACTATTGGATACGTTGGTCTTCCCTAGAGAAGGAGGCAAGATAGACACTTCTTTAAGTTCTATTGTTCGAACATTGGCTAGAGATATAGATCATGCTAATGTAACTCTAGTTTTGATGATCGTTGCTGAAATAATGAGAGCATTGTCAAGAAGTGCTGGGGGAAAAGGTTCTTCAATAGGTGCAATTTGCTATTACAAACATTGGCAATCAAGCACTTCTATAAACTACTAGCTATATTTGATGGCTTAGATGTAATAGGGAACAAGATTCACACTAACGTAAGGAGAATGTCCAGATTTAATGCTCCGCTAGGAACCGAAGAATGGTATGTTTGAGCGAACTCTCTAGGTATCAGATTCAATGGAAATATAATTAGATGTGCATCCAACATGCCAAGGTGAGGGGTGATAAGCTTTATTACATCTAACTCATTGGTCTGAAAGGAGTCTAACCATATGCCCCTCTACGAGTTCTTCGTCAGTTTGGGCTAATCCAAATGATTCCACTATGCTCTAACATGATCATAGCTAAGTCTGACTTTGGAGAGGGGATTCCACAATTCCAAGATATAATGGGGAGATGGGAGAGGGTTGTCAATATCCAAGTCCAAGAGCCTCTCCCTTGTTGCACTCCTGAGTACTATGTCTAGATCCTAGAAAATGCTGAAAGAGTAGACCTTGGTCATGGTGGACGTCCTGGGTTTAAAGACTTGGAGGAGAAAGTTTGAGCTCGCAATCTACTTAATAGGGATTATGGCATCACTCCAGAGATGAGATAACAAATCATCCCTATATATGCAGAGCTCCACGTTTGAAGACTTCAGTTTCATTCTAGTTGTTTCCCCCTATGTCATCCTTTTTCCCCTTAGATTTTAGTTCATGCAAGCTTAATTTATTTTTCTCATGATGTATTAGTTTGATTTTCTAATAAAAATAGTCTTATTGTTAATTTCATCCATTTATACTAACTCTAAACTCCAATTCACAAATTATGGCTTGAATTATATCGCGAATCACTTGCTTGTCGTATTACGCCTACCTTTAGCTCAATGAGGTCCATTGCATTTAGGACGATTGTTTTTTAAAAAAAAATTATGTGTTTATTGTTATTATTTTAACTCCTTGACTCGATTTTTGGTTGTTTTGTTCTTCCCTTCCCCAAGGTTGGTCTGTTCGTACATTCTGGCCTATTACACTAGATAAAAGGGGGCTCCTACTCCTCCTCCACTACTCCAAAGTTGGACAACAAGAAGAAAGGTAAGATGGCCAACGAGAACAACAGCAACAAAAACTCTGATAGAGGGGCTCACTCTACTGACTTGGTTTTAAGATTAGAGCGAAAGATTCTGGAGCTTGAAGAAGAAATGGCTAGCATGCTAAATCTGGCTAAACTATTAATTACTCGGCACCCATTTGGGCATAACATGGAAGAACATGTCACCACTACCCAAGCTACACCACTACTTGTGCCACCCACTTCCCAAAATCAACCAAACTCTACCAATTTGCCACCCACAAATGTTCAACTTCCCACCCATCACCTACAAAATCCATACCATGCAGGCCTTTCTGAGCCAATATTATACCCACCAAGCGCTGGCCACATCCCAATCATACCTCCCAAGCCCACCATCAACACCTCATATGCTCATGCTCCTAGAAACCATAACCAAAATTCTATATATGTCGAAACTGCTCCGTATGCCCACAACTACCACAAATCAGAATCCTCCCAAAAGGATATGTTGATCAAGTCCATGGCCGAGAAATTGGATAGCTTTACTAATTGCTTGCAGCAGGTTGAAACAAGTACAAGGATAGTTGGTCTAAACTACAAAGATTTATGTAATTATCTCGATATGGAATTGCCCGAAGGATACAAACCTCCCAAGTTCGAGCTATTCAACGACATTGGAGATCCCAAAACCCACGTGTGCATGTATTGTGACAAGCTTGCTGGGGTTGGAAGAGATGAAAGGATTAGGATAAAGCTATTTATGAGGAGTCTCACAGGGGAAGCCCTAACCTGGTATATTGACCAAGATACCTGCAAATGGTTAAGGTATATATGGCTTTTGACTTCATAGATCGATTCAGGTTCAACGCGGAGAATGCGTCTGATTGGTTCTACATTCAGAATTTGAAAAAGAAGCCGTATGAGACATTCAGAGATTGAGCTGTAAGGTAGAGGTCTGAGGCCACCAGGGCCAGGCCTCGAGTCTCAGATGAAAGATTATTTTATTTGTGCATAAGAACCCCAGTATTATGACAGAGCGATGCTCGTAATAGAGAAAAGTTTTACAGACATCATCAGACTAGGTGAGAGAATCGAAGAAAGTATCAAGAATGGCACCATTATCAACTTAGAGGCTCTACAAGCCACCAGTAAAGCACTACAATCTGGAAGCTTACTGGAGAATCGCAAGAAGAAGGAAGTGGGTGTGATCATGCTAGCACACAAAAGTTCCATTAAACCACAAATTCCAACCACACCTCTCCCTCACTACCCAACATCACCTTACCCTATGCCTTACCCTCCTTACCTAATATATACTCATTACTAAGCTCCCTCGCCACAATACCAACAGCCCACATATCCTATCTATAACACTCAACCAATATACTATCAAACCACTCCACCACTACCAGTATCTCCTCAATAACCAAATTACAGAAACCATCGCAACTTTGATAAAAGACCCACCAAATCTTACACTGCTCTAGCTGAACCTATCGCTCAACTCTATCAAAGACTTAAAGAAGTCGATCATATCATACCAACCCCTGCTTTACCCATAGATACCCAAGCCAAATGGTATGATCCCAACAATGTGTGCGCCTATCATTCTAGAATGAAAGGACATACCATAGAGGTCTATCGATCCCTGCAGGATAAGATCCAAAAACTCATAGACACTAAGACTATCCAACTCAAAGAACCCATGACCAATGTGTCCAATAACCCACTTCCCAATCATCAGGTGAACATCATGGAAGTTGATGAATCAGTAAATTTCGAAGGATCTATATGGTCGGTAGAGTAAGAAGAGTTAGTTGTCGTGATAACTCCTTTTGTGGTACAAGGGTGCAAACCATTTGAGGTAGAAATTGTTGCACCTAAGCCTCCTTTTATAGTCATAAGAGCTCCTCAGGCAAGCTTTGACACACACGTTATTCCTTGGAGCTATGACAAGGAAAAGACAAATGCACAAGAAGTTGATATTGCCCAAGGATAACCCGCTCAGGAAGGATATACACTTCAGAACGCATGACTCAAGGAAGCTCCAGCAAGACAAGCCTTCTGTCATAGAAGTAGAGGAGAGCAGTGCGTGGAAGAAAATACAAGCCAAAGAGCATACTGTCACTGAGCAGTTGAGTAAGGTACCAGCTCAAATTTTCATCTTGTCCCTCTTATAGACTTCAGAACTTCACTAGAAGGCCTTGATGAAAGTATTGAATGAGACCTATGTTTCATCCAACATTACCAAAGGAGAAATGACTCCTATGGTTAGGCGAGGCATACAAGATATCATTCCATGAGGACGAGCTCCCGCCTGAAGGGACCACCCATAATTGAGCTCTTTATATCACCACCCAGTACCAAAATAAAGTGATTACCAAGGCTCTGGTTGACCCCGATTCCAGATTGAATATTTGTTGGCTTGGTACTATAACAAGGTTAGATGTGGATCTTGCGAGGATTCAACTTATAGGATGAATATGAAGGCCTTCGACGGCTCCCAAAAGGTAGGGGAGATCACCTTAGATATGACTATCGGTTCAGCAACCTCCCCTATTGTACTCCAAATGATGGACATTCCTGCTTCACATAGCTAGAGCCATATCATCCACCCTTCATCAATGCCTAAAGTTTGAATGGGAGCACGAAGAGGTAGTGGTGCACGATGAGAAAGGGCATCCCGTCTATGCTGTTGAAGGGCAAGGTCATATGAACGAGGAAATGTTCCACACTGTGGAATTAGTAGGAGATATTAAGCCAAAACCATGGTATAGCCAGAAGATTTTAAGCATGCAACTATGGCTAAGTTATGAACAAGGCAAGGGGCTGGGGGCCAGACTTCAAGCTATGCACAAGCCAATGTCTCTGCATTTCAAAATGGACATCATTGGTTTAGGATATGAAGGAGAAGCGCCCACGAGAACGACGGCATTAGACTTTGAGCTACAACATCCTCTGCCAGTATTATATCAAACTTTCCAATCCATTAGTTTTCTCGAGAACAGTCTAAAGAAGAAAAGGATCTGCTAGAAAGTGTGAGGAATTTATTCATAAAGGAGGATTTTCCTTCTCGAGACAAAGAAGATTTGACAGAAGAAGAAGAAGCGGGGATAATGGATGTGATGAGCATGATGCTAAATTTAGGTTATGAGCTAGGAAAGGGTCTAGGAACTAGACTGTAAAGATCACCCAGCCCATAACTCCGTTATGCCATTCAACCTCTTTTGGTCTAGGATATGCTTATACTGCAGAAGAATATCTTGACTGGGAATCACTTCCAGCTGGGAGTTATTATCCTCTACCAAGTCTCTTACCATGACTGCACTAAATTTTTCAATTAGCTGGGTTCATGAATGATGATAGTGGAGATTTGCTGAATGGGCTGCAAGGTTTGTCCCTGTCCAAGGCTGAAGAAAGAAGTTGCAATGTCATAATCAACGAGGAGGAGGAGGAGAAAGGCCCAATGCAGAAAAAGTCCACAAAGACCATCACCAACAATTGGACCACCACCCCATCAGACCATGTTGGGCATTTGGGTAGCGATGGAAAATTGTTACTTCCCTTTATGTTTTTCCAAACAAAAACTTTGACATTTTATGTTTTTCAAAATAAAGAAGTTATCATTTTGCTTTAATATTTTGCATATTAATAAACCCAAAGTATGGTTATACCTTTCGAAATAACAAAATTCTCATTTACTTATTAGTGATGTTATTTTAGTTACTTTGTTGTTTCTTTTAGAAAAAATACTTTTAATAATGTTGAATCTGAGACTGTGACACATAATGATACCGCACAACATAACATAATTCAGATAGAGGCGGTGGATGAAAATGAAGAATAGGAAGAATTTGCTAGAAAGATTAAGGTATTTGAAGAAAAACCTAAAGCAAATCTAGAAGAAACAGAAGTGGTAAAGCTGGGTGATTCAGAAATGGTTCAAGAAACACGAATCAACGTTCATATGTCCAAGGAAAAGAAAAGGGACTACATCCAATTCTTGCAAAATAACAAGGATGTTTTTGCTTGGTCTTATGCCGATATGACAGGGTTAAGCACTTTAATAGTAGCCCATCCATCACCTACTGATCCCTCTTGTCCGCCATCAAAATAGAAACTTAGAAAATACAAGTATGATCTGAGTTTGAAAAACAAGGAAGAAGTATCAAAGTAATTGGAAGCCAGAATTCTTCAAGTAACCAAATATCCAACTTGGCTCACCAACATTGTGCCCGTACCTAAAAAGGATGGTAAAGTTATAGTCTGTATAGATTATCGAGACCTCAATAAGGCTAGTCCTGCAGATAATTTCCCACTCCCGAACATGCACATTCTGATAGAGAACTGTGTTAAGCATGAAACACAATCATTTATGGATTGCTTTGTTGGCTACCATCAGATCAAGATGCATAATGATGATGCTGAGAAAACAACCTTCATTACACCTTGGGGTGTTTATAATTACAAGGTAATGTCATTCAGACTGAAAAATGATGAGGCTACCTACATGAGAGCCATGATCATTTTATTTCATGACATGATCCATAAATAAATTGAGGTCTATGTGGACAATGTCATTATCAAATCAAGGAAGGGATATGACCATTTGGTTGATCTTGAGAAATTCTTTGATAGGCTACGAAGATACAACTTAAAGTTGAATCCTGGATAGTGTGCTTTTGGAGTTTCAGCAGGGAAGATGTTGGGATTTATTGTTAGCCGTCGAGGTATAGAGATGGATCCAGCAAAAATCAAGGCCATCTGTGATCTTCCTCCTCCGAAAAGCAAGAAGGAAGTGATGAGTTTTTTGGCCAGACTCAACTATATCAGTTGTTTCATAGCCCAGTCCACCGTCATCTGTGAGCCAATCCTCAAGCTACTGAAGAAAGACGTTGCTATCAAATAAACCCCAGAATGTCAAGAAGCATTTGACAAGATTAAGGAATATTTGTCCCATCCTCCTGTACTGGTTCCTCCGGAGTTTGACCAGCCTTTGCTACTATATTTGTCGGTCATGGATAATGATTTTGGGTATGTCTTGGGACAACATGATGAAACGGGGAGAAAAGAGCAGGCAATCTACTACATGAGTGAGAAGTTTACATCATATGAAGCTCGATACTCCTTACTTGAATGCACTTGTTATTCTTTGACCTGGGTAGCCCAAAACTTGTGACATTATCTCTCGGCACACATGATATATTTGATCTCAGGGATGGATCCTTTGAAATACATCTTTCAAAAACTCATAGGTAAATTGGCTAAGTGACAGATATTGCTGAGTGAATTCGACATAGTCTATGTCACACAAAAAGCGGTGAAGGCACAAGCATTAGCTGATTATCTAGCAGAAAATCCTATGAATGAAGAATACAAGCCTCTAAAGACTTTCATGATGAAGAAGTAGCCTTTTAGGAGAATATATCTTCGAAGAATACAATGGTTAGAGGATGTTTTTTTATGGAGCCAAGAATCTCAACGGATCAGACATCGAGGCTATTTTGGTCTCACCAATAGGTCAACACTATCCGACATCAGCAAAACTCAGGTTTCATTGCTCTAATAACACGGTTGAATATGAGGCTTGTATCTTGGGTCTTTGATTAGCAATCGATTTAGATATCCCAAAGATTTTGGTAATAGGGGATTCAGATTTGTTGATTTGCTAGGTACAACGGAATGGGCAGCAAGAAATCAAAAGCTTCTACCATATTTGAACTGCGTACAAAAACTTTGCAAAAGATTCACCAAGGTGGAATTTAAACATATTCCACGAATCCAGAATGAGTTTGCAGACGCTTTGTCCACATTATCTTCCATGATTCAGCACCCTGATCAAAATTACATTGACCTCATTCGCATTCATATACATGAGCAACCTACATATTGCTTTCATATGGAAGAAGAACCAGATGGAAAACCATTATATGATGATATCCAGGGATACTTAAGGAGTAGTAGCTACCCAAAGGATACAACAAAAGTCAAAAAACTCACAATTATAAGGCTAGCAAATCAATTCTTCTTAAATGGAGAAATCTTATATAGGAGAACTCCTGATTTAGGTTTGCTGAGGTGCGTTAGAGCTAAGGAGGCATCCAGACTTGTAGAGGAGATTCATGCAAGAACATGTGGTCCTTACATGAATGGCTTCACCCTACAAAGAAGATCCTCAAGTCAAGTTATTTTTGGTTGACCATGGAAACGGACTGCATTTGCTATGTTCAGAAATGCCACCAATGTCAAACTCATGCCGATATGATCTGAGTTCCTCCCAATGAACTCCATGTCACTAACTCACCCAGTACTTTCACAGCCTAGGGCATGGATGTCATGGGGCCCATCGAGCCAGCAGCATCAAATGGACATAGATTTATTCTTGTGGCAATTGACTACTTTACCAAATGGGTTGAAATCGCATCTCACAAATCTGTCACCAAGAAGGTTGTCGATGATTTTGTCAAGAATAACATCATTTGTTGATTTGGGGTGCCTAAAATAATCATTACTAATGATGGTCCCAATCTCAATAGCAATCTGATGAGGGAGGCTTGTGAACGATTCAAGATCAACTCTCAAAATTTCACCACATCTAGGCCCCAAATGAACAGAGCGGTAGAGGCTGCAAATAAGAATATCAAAAAGATACTACAAAAAATGATCGATAATCATAGACAGTGGCATGAGAAGCTACCGTTTGCATTATTGAGGTATTGTACTACTATTCGAACTTCTACCAGAGAAATACCCTACTTGCTGGTTTATGGTAACAAAGTCGTAATCCCTGCTGAGGTTGAAATACCATCTTTAAGAATCATTCAGGAAGTAGAGTTGAGTGATACTGAATAGGTATGAAGCAGGTTTGAACAATTGGCACTGATTGACGGAAAAAGGATCAATGCTATCTATCATGGACAACTGCATCAGAATAGAATGACTCGAGCATTCAAAAAGAAGGTTAAACTTAGGTATTTCTTGCTCGGACAATTGGTCTTCAAAAGAATCTTTGCAAATCAAGATGAAGCCAAGGGCAAGTTCGCACCAAACTGGCAAGGTACGTACATGGTCCATCGTGTCTTGACTGGAGGAGCACTTATACTCGCAGAAATGGATGGTAAAATCTAGTCCAGACCTATCAACTCAGATGATGTGAAGAGATATTACATTTAGATTTTATGCTCTTTGTATTTGGAACTACGTCAGACCTGATTCTCATTTAAGAGGGATAGATACGTAGGCACTCCTATGGAGTTTGGTCTTATCATAATAAATTCTTATTTTCCCCACTCGACATTAAACTAGGGCAGAATTTTTCGAGAGGATCTCGAAAAATTTATTTCAAGAGCATACCCTATCAAGACAAGATAACTAGGGCAGAATTTTTGACACAATTCTCAAAAATTAATTATGAAGTAGTACAAATCTCGCAAAAGGAAGTCTTAATTCGAGGATGCCTCCCCAATTGGACATTGGATTAGTCTAAAATGTCCACCATTGAAGATTCTAACACCATTTATAAATTATCAACTGCTTTGTCTTTTAATTTTTTCTTTTACATTATTTACGTATGTATATATACTACCTTCAAAATTCAAATGCTATACCACTTTACCCAAGACGAAAGCCCGATAAGAGTCTGGATATCAGCAACCAACGGAGCATAGTGAACACGGAGAAGGGCAGATTAGCCTTCCCCTATTATAAACTAACAATTTTTCTTTGAATGCAGAAAAGATAGACACACATTTCAACATTACTCAAACAAGCGTCATTTGAGTAAGAAAAAATATTACTTTACGCTTTGCACTGTATTTGAGCCTAAGAATGACATTGCATTGGCCCGATAATTCTTCATCTGCATTTTGGCCCCAAATTTACATTGCTCTGAGAATTTACATTGCGTGTGCACAAATTCGTATGATATCAATTTAAAAATTACATATGCCCAAATTTTGCATGATATTCGCCCGAGATTTACATTGCATGTGCCCAAATTTGCATAGTAATGGCCCGAAAAATTGCATATGCCAGAATTTTGCATAATGAAGGCTTAAGACTTGCATGACATCACATTGGCCCTAGAATTTGCATTGCATGTACATAAATTTTCATGATATTAGCTCAAAAATTGCATGTGCCCGAATCTGCATAACATTGGCCCAAAAAATTGCTTATGCCCTAAAATTTGCATTGCATTGTATTCGAAAATTATATTTTACATAATATTAGCTCGAAAAATTGCTTGTGCCAAAAGTTTACATAATCAACGCCCGAGATTTGCATTGCATTGTATTGACCGGAGAATCTATATTACATATACGCGAATTTTGCATGATATTGGCTCGAAATTGCATCTACAAGATATTGGCCTGAGAAATGGCATGTGCCCTAAAATTCACATTGCATTGTGACCAAAAATTGCATTTTACATGATATTGGTCCGAGAAATTGCATGAGCCCTAAAATTTACATTGCATCGCACCTGAAATTTGCATTTGACATAATCTTGGCCCCAGAAATTGCAAGTGCCCTAAAATTTGCATTGCATCATGCACAAAATTTGCATTTGACATGATATTGGCTCAAGAAATTGCATGTACCCTAAGACTTGCATTGCATGCGTTTGAAAACTGAATTTTGCAAATATTCGCCCAAGAACTTGCATTGGCTCGAAAAGATACATGATATATTATACCCCCAAGGTATTAGTCCAAAGGCCTCATTTTCATGGCCTAAGGATATCATTTCATGGGCTAGGAATTTAATTTCTGCTTATCACTCCCTTAAGGCATCATAGTCCAAAGGCATCATCCTCCATGTCCTAACAACATCATTTCATGGCCTGGGAACTTAATTTATGGTTATCATGATCCGAAGGTGTCATTGTCTAAAGGCATTATCTTTCATGGCCTATGGACATCATCTCATGACCTGAGGATATATTTTACAATTAGCATGACCCAAAATATCATAGCCTAAATCCTTATCGTCTTATGCCAAACTTCATGGTCTACATGGGAACTTGCATCATGTTTATTAATTGCATCATTATTTATACGTGCTTTACCTATTTTATCTAGTATTTTTAAAATTTACAGGTTGCAGAATCCCGCACTTTGGTACATTCCATCATTCGCTTCGAAGATATATCTTTCATCATGATGAATCCTTTACTTTTCTTTTACACCGGCCCTACTATCTCTCTGTCCTCATTTTTCTATCAACACACGAATCATTTTCTATACCTCGGTCTTTCAATTCAAGCTACTATTGTTCCTATTTCAATTCTCACACTATTATTCTCACTTTTAGGAATTTCAGCCGTTCCTAAATCCAGAATTACACACAGCCTGATTCTCGTATAACTAGAGATATGTAGGAGATCTGAAACCAAAGTCTCAGCCCTAATATTTTTCACACCTTCCTTTATTATGTCAGACAAAATCAGCTACTCGGTGAACTTTCTTTGCTAAAAAATTTATCCTTCAGTCCCGAGCAAAGAAGAGGCAGTTGTTGACACCCAATTTTGACTGACCTATACCCGTTTTAGATTGTCATTTAATTGAAATAAGTATTTTTAAAAATATTTTTAATAAACGCGTCTATTTGCAATTTTGTTCAAATAATTGTTTATTTTTAACATTCTTAATTTTTAAAAAATAATTCGTAAACCATTTGTCATTTTTAGTTATCTTTATTATTATTATTATCAAACTATTATTATTATAATTATTTTAGTGATAATAATAGTAGTAGTAATATTTATTATTATTAATAATATATCATATTTAAATGTAGTATATATTTTTTTAAAATAATAATTTTAATATGATTAATAATTTTACAT
>JAOTQJ010089937.1:0-12098 GCA_025642045.1 Solanum sejunctum
TTATGTTTATTTGTCATGAAAATAGTCCTTGTGGGGTGAAAGAAGTGTTGGAAAACTATGTGAATGTATACATGAGGATTAACTTGAATTAGAGCCCCATTGGAAGTGTAATGTTATGTTTTAACGTTGGGGTTTTGCGTTGGGCGTTGGAGTGATGTATGATATTTCTTGGAGTATATAGGAAGGCTTGAATATAGTAGATGTGTACCTGTATGTATACTGCCCTGTTTTACCAAGTTATGCCATAATAACGTTTTGTAGTGTTTTTGAAGTTGTAATAGCATTGGAGAGGGATTATTGATGTTGTAGGTTGTTGTTGTTGTTGATTGATTATTTGAGAAGAGTTGAATTCTCGGGGCGACGTATTATAAGGGAAGATGCTGCCAAAATTTTTATAATATTTGGAACAAAAAATTAGGATTTAAGACCCGATATGGTTGTTAATCATCGGCGTTATTGTGATTTGTGTAGACGTTGGACATCCGGAAGCATAAGTTGGATTGGTCTTGCGTTGGAATTAGTTGGAGAAAAAAATTGAGGTATGTAAAAATTCCTATCTCTTGGCATGAATTAGTTAAGCTTAGTCAACGTCAAACGTTTGAAAAATTCCTTTTCCTTCATAATTTTGGTCCAAATATATCCTATGTTCGCTCCTTGGTACTTTTATAAAAATGTATTTATATTTTGACTCTTGGGTATGTAGAGCCCGCAAGTTGTAAATGTATAAAACGGTTTAAGATGTTGAAAGAATATATTTTATTGGAGGGCGCAAATGCCCATAAATTTCGACGAAAAGCCTAAATGGGATCTATGTTCATTCCTTGTCACACTTATACTAAATTGACTTCATCCTTAACTTTTGAGTCTTTAAAATTCATGAATGGTGTTCGTTTGACCGGAAGTTAAATAGTTTGGAAAACTATAGGTTCAAATTGTTCCAGACTTACGAACGCGTACAACTTTTCATAGAAATTCTAAATCACTTTAAAAATTGTTTTGAAGCCTATTCTAGTAATGTGCATGATGGGGATTAAGTAAGTTCTTTTGAAATCACCTTTATGTATAAATTTGAGCAACTTTGACAAAATTCATAAATGAATAACTTCTTGATTTCAAATTTTTTTTTGAATATTTTGCATATCACTAAGCTTATGGAACTAGTTTTTATGTGTGTGATTCTCACGACTTTATTCGTGCCATTATGGTCTCGTTCCCCAATTCTCGGGCCGATTATATCATGCGTATGTATAACTATATGTATATATGTATGTATATTCTGAAGTAGATTGGATACGGCGGGTCAGTTTGCCCATGGGCTTGGGATATGTTGGCATCATAATATGTGGGTGCTGGGCCTCGTTCGCGTTGGCTCACGTGAGTGCATGGCCTCGCTCGCCTCGGCTCACTTATCAGGCATGATGACCTTTACACATTACAATACGTGAGTGCTTGGCCTATATTCGCCTAGGCTCACCTTTCCTATGACGTGAGTGCTAGGCCGTTGTTCGCCTCGGCTCACTTATACTACAGCTGGGACTTGTGTTGGATATTTCGAGGATTTGAAATTTCTGGTGTTATGCTGTGGTATGGCGCGAGTTTGGAGGTCGCCATCGTTCCCGTCCGATATGCATTACTTTGATATTCTAAAAAAAAAGAGAATTATTTTGATGTTTGCATGCAGGTTTGACTCATATATTTTTATTGGAATTATTAGTCTCATTTATATTTTGTACTTTTCGCTTTACATATTCATTACGTATTTCGTACTGACCTCCTTCCTTCACGGGCTGCATTTCATGCCCGTAGGTACTGATGTGCAAGCTAGAGAGCCACCTTCTTAGGATCTCTGTCTACTATTGAAGTGCTCCCTTTGCCTCGGGAGCAGATTTTTGGTATATGCATGTACACTTATTTTCTGTATTTTGCATTTATGTATATTCGAGGGTATGATGGGGCCTTGTCCCGTCCTATGATTCAGTTCGTATGTATAGAGGTCTATGGATACATGTGGGTGTGGGATATTGCCTGTGGTATGACTACGTATGTATGATACATTTGTTGGGCGGTTCTACCGCAGAGGTGAACTTGTCCGCCCGCATACATATGTGTATAGATATTTGCTGTATGCTGGGGTTGCTGTTTGCAAGTTTGGTTAGTCAGTAAAACAAAGAAAACTCTACCAAAATTTTAATAGATTCCTTAGCTATTATAGTTGAAAATCCTTTTTAGTAATTGTCTGAGTGCCCAATCGGCACTAATCACGGTCCCTGGTTTGGGTCGTGATACTTTGCAATGTCCTTATATATACCACCCCACCAATAGACTTCACGTAAATCTCTATACATTTTGGTTGCACCAAGGTGGATAGAGTATTTGACATTATGAGCCTACTCCAAGATCTTATCTCTAAGACCGTTAACATTTGGCACACACAACCTGCTTTAGTATCTTAAGACACCACCATCTCCCCTTTTTGAGAACACTAATACTTTCTGTTTCTAAACATCTTCCTTGAACTGGAGGAGAATAGGATCCTTGTCATGTTTTTCTTTCACTTCTACCACCAAAGATGACTCTGAACCATTTCTGACAATGGGCTCCACCTTCGTCAGAATCTTCAATCTGCACCCCCAAATGGGCTAGTATGAGAACCTCCTTAGCTAACTCTTTCTTTTCATCCTCTACATGGGTTGTGCTCCCTATGGTCACACCTGCTAATAGCATCAGCAACCACATTAGTTTTACCTGGATGATAGAAGATACTCATATCATAGTCTTTCAGCAGCTCCAACCATCTCCTTTGTCTCAAATTTAGCTCCTTATGGCCAAACATATACTGCAAACTCTTATGGTTCGTGAATACATCCATGTGCCCACAATATAGATAGTATCTCCAGATCTTTAAAGCAAACACTACCGCAACAAGCTTAAGATCATGAGTTGGGTAATTCTTTTTATGAATCTTAAGCTATCTGGAGGTATATGCTTTCACCTTGCCTCTTTGCATTAATACACAGTCCAAGCCAACTCTAGAAGCATCAAAACAAACTATGAAATCATTAACTCCATTTGGTAAGGATAAGACTAGGTTGTGGTCAACCTAGTCTTCAACTATTGGAAACTCTTCTCACAAGCTTCTGACCATTCAAACTTAGCCTTCTTCTGAGTTGGCTTGGTTAAGGGAGCTAAAATAGAAGAAAACCCCTCTATAAACCGTCTGTAGTACCCCGGCAAGTCCAAGAAACTCCTTATTTCTATGGGAGTTGTGGGCCTTGGCCAGTTTTTTACTGCCTCGATCTTTTGGGAATTAACTTGGATACCCTCGCCAGACACAATGTGCCCTAGAAATACCACAGAATCTAACCAGAACTCACAGTTAAAAAATTTTATGTACAACTACTGATCCTTAAGGGTCTGAAGGATAACTCTAACGTGGTATGATGCTCCTCCTTACCACGGGAGTAGGTCAGGATATCTTCTATGAACACGATAATGAACATATCTAGGTACAACCTCAACACCCTGTTCATAAGGTCCATGAAGGCAGCTGGTGCATTTGTCAGCCTGAAGGACATGACCATGAACTCATAATGCCTATATCGGGTTCTGAAAGTTGTCTTAGGAATGTCTCTCTCTCTCTAACTTTAAGTTGATGATACCCAAATCTAAGATCTATCTTGAAAAAACAGGTATCACCCTAAAGTTGGTCGAATAAGTCATCAATTATTAGGAGAGGATGCTTGTTCTTAAGGGTGATCTTGTTCAACTGACGGTATCTATGCACATCCGAAGAGAACCATCCTTTTTACGTACGACGAGAACTAAAGCACCCCAAGGTGAGACACTTGTTCTAATGAATCCTTTATTTGAAAGATCTTTCAGCTGCAACTTTAACTCTTTTTACTCCAAAGGAGCCATATGGTATAGAGAAATAGATATGGCTGAGTATCTGGAAGAGTGTATATCCCAAAGTCTATCTCCTTGTCAGGAGGAACTCTGAGAAAATCCTCGGGGAAGATTTCTGGGAACTCTTTCACAACGGGAACAGAATGAAGAGTAGGTGCCTTGGTACGAGAATCCTGAACTTTGACTAGGTGATATATACACCCCTTGGAGATTAACTTTCTAGCTTTGAGATATGATACAAACTGACTTTTAGGAACAACTGAGCTACCCCTCCACTCTAAGAGTGGTTCGTTAGAAAACTAAAATTTGACTATTCTAGTTCTGCAATATAAGGAGGCATACCAAGAATGAAGCCAATTCATGCCTAGAATGATATTAAATTCTACCATATCTAACGCCACCAAATCAGCTACAATAGTTTTATGATAAATGGAGACTGGACAACCCCTATAGATCCTTTGGGTTGAAATAGACTCTCCAATAGGAGTAGAAATACCGAAAGGCTCATGAAGACATTCTGGATTTACCTCAAACCTCACAGCTACATATGGGATTACAAATGACAAAGTGGCTCCTAGGTATAACAATGCATAGATATCATAAGTAAAGATTTTGAGTATACCCGTAACCACATATGGTGAGTTCTCCTATTCCTGTCTAGTGCCTATGGCATACAAGCAGTTTGTGCCCCCGTTTATCCCTGCTGTAGTACACCTGTGAGGTGGCTTACCCTGCGGGGTTGAAGAGACTATCTGTGACCTGGTATCTCTTATATTCTGCTTCCCTATTGAACAATCCTTCAAGAAATGCCCCGCCTGACCACATTTGAGCCATCTATTTATGCCCAAAAGGCACTCTCCAGGGTGATACTTACCACAAGTAGGATAACAGTTTGATCCTAAAGCTATGCTACCCTATGATTGGCTACCCCAGAACCTGTGGTGCTATGATCCCTACTCATTTTTGACCCTTAGTGTAGGTGCACTAGCGGATAAAAGTGCTGGTCTGGCTGTCTTAGGCTGGAAAGATGGGTGACCTCCACCTCTAATCCCTCTATTGCCTGACTCCTGGCCTAATGTCTTGGTCCTCTTCCTCCTGAAATCCTCTCTATCTTACGTCTTCTCCTCCTTTACCTGCTGCACACACATCATCAAATAGGCTATATCCATATCCCCAATCAACATCGCATTCATACCCTCTCTTTTAGTCATTCAAGAGAGCCAAGACATGAAGAGATCCATACTAGTACGCATGTTTGCCACCATAGCTGGAGCGTAACGAGACAATTGAGTAAACTTGAGGCTGTACTCCCGTACACTCATATTCTCCTACTTTAAGTTCAGAAATTCTCTCACCTTAGCTTGCCTCATCTCTCTTGGAAAGTACTACCCCAGAAAGACCTCTTCAAACACTGCCCAAGTAATAGCTGGAGCCCTATCTGCCTTACTCCTTTTTTGCTTGTCAAACTAGAGTCTAGTTACCCCCTTAAGCTGATAGGAAACCAACATAACCCACTCAGCATTAGCTGTATGCATCACCTGGAACACTTTCTGAAGCTCCTCAATAAAATTCTTAGGATCCTCCTTCACATCAGACCTCGTGAACTCTGGTGGGTTCATTCTCAGAAACTCTCTAACTATGGTGGTGTTCGCCCCATTATTCCTTCCATCTCCCTAGCAACCTCTTTGAGTAGCAACTGCCTGAGCCAAGGCCTGAGTGGCCTGGCGAAGCTCAACATTAGTAGTATCAATTTGCTGTGGCTGCTCCACAGGCACATCTGGGCCTCTAGGTTTCTCTCGGTTTTGGCTTGGCTGGTTTGCGTTCCTTCTAGTTGGACGTCCTCTGCCCCTGATTGGTCCATTAACTCTGCGAAGTGGAATGATCTGAAAAACACGATGTGAAAGCACGATTTAGAAGGCACTACACAGAGATATTCTTTGAAGTACGAGACAAAGAATAAAAAGAAATGATAACACTTCCTAATGTCCTATAGCCTCCCCTATTATTGAAGTGGCGCGCTTCACACCGGTAATATGGACTCTACTAGACACGGTTCTATAGACTCCTTAGGACTCTTGAACTCTGTGCTCTAATACTAAGTTTGTCACACTCGGAGCCTACACCTTGGACGTAGCTGGCACTCGAAAACTATTTCTGGTCCCAAGCGAACCACTTGGCCTGGCTACTTTTTCAGCGGAAGACTTATAATAGTGGAAAAAGCCATAAAAGTAATAATAGAATCTCAAACTGTCTACATAAGTTGAATATGAAAACTTTTAAGCAATGTCTGAATGAATTAATAATTAAAATACTAATACATGGTCCATGGAACCTCTACTAGAACTATCTGAAAGGACTACTGAGATAGGCTCCAAGTAGTCAGAACTAAAAGTAAATATTGATAAGCAACACAAACAACTCAAGAGCCTCGGACCGAGAGGAGGCCTCATCAAAGATGAAAATTGTAATATTCTCAACGGAGTGGATGCTGAGAAACTCTATCACCTGGGTCTGCATCATAAAATAATGCAGGTCCTAAGGACATCAGTACTTGGATTGTACGGTATGTAAGATGACCAAAATATTTAAAAAGTATATCATAATGCTTCTCAAAAGACATGAACATAATTCATAATTAAATATTGATACTCATAAATGCAGGTATGCTAAAAATAACATGCTGAAAATTGATAAGTAAAACTTAGTTTCTTAGCTTGGGGAGTTTCTCTAACTGACAACTACCACTATAAGCTTCGTGGTGATACACCGACTTGCCCATGCTACTAGATCCATCCCGTACTTTGTCGGGGTAAGAGACAAATAACTAGGGGAGTGGATCCATCCCAAAACTGGGACATCTCAGTGGCTAATGGGGAATGTACTGTAGTACAATCCTATCCTATACTGGCTACATAGTTTATGAATTTGAGTAATTTATTCTACTCTCACCCATATCAGTGCTCAATACTACTTCTAAAATACTTTATATAGCTCATACTCAATAGATCATAAATTCTGAAAATCTGACTTTCTTGGGGACTTAGCTCACCTTACTACTTAACTTTCTCAACTGAAATCTTTAACATTGCTGAACTAGTATCTTTCATGTACTTTCAAACATACTAGACTTCTAAACTAAAGTATCAAGAAACCTTCAAGAAAATTATTCTTTAACAAATCATATACTCAGCTAAAATGCAATAATGATTCAAGAAAAGCATTCTTTAACTTGTCTTAAACTAATCTTTTCTTTTTTTGAGATAATATCAAGACTTTTTAAGAAACACAACAATAATAATTGTTGTTCAAGAATGAACATAAACTAGATAACAATTCTTTAAAATAGATGATATAGAGACCAAAGATAATAATATTCATCAAGAGTCTATGGAATTTATCATGAAAATTAACATACTCACAAAAATTACGAGAAGCTTAGTCCTAATTTAGACTTGAAGATTCATGGGTGAAAACTAGTTTTGATTTTTGAAAATTTTAGCAAAATAATCACTTTTGGGTGGCCTTACATACCTTGGAAGGAATTTCTTGAGGAGTTGGAGAAATCCTTAAGCCCTACTATCGTTTCTTGAGTTCTTGAGCTTATATTCTTGAAATAGTTCGCTTGTTTGAGAGAATGAATGAGGAAATTAGCATTTTAGGGACTAAATACGACTTAAAAATGGATTAGTTTAGGATATGGGGTGTGAAAAAAGTCAAAATTGCTACTCCCCATTAAAAGAGCAAAACTATCCGTAATTTACACTAGTGCTTGACATGCACTAGTGTTAAATCTCACTTTTTCGTGAATTTAGCTTTTCATTGAAATCTTGGAAAAACCACTAAGTGTGGTTCTGCGTTCTCTCCACGTCACTGAGCGGACGTGGAAACCTCTCCATTTCTGAATTTTTTTGGGAAAAATAATTAGTGTTTTTTTTAATTTTATCGAGTCGAGGTTATTTTCTGACTTGATTTTCGCACTGTTGTAAATTCAGCCTCGAATTTGCAAACAGAGTAAGGAAAGACACGTTACGTGTAAAGTCAATTCTAGGGATATTTTTGTCATTTCACGAGGTATTACAACCATGACCTACCAATAGGGAATCCTAACCCATAGCCTAAAATCATAGGCAACGAACTATCATATGGAAGAAAACAATAAGAAACAACCTCTAAAATAGAGGAAAGAGATAATAAGTGAAATAATGTACAAGATGTCACAATTCAATTTCTTGAGTCATGGTGGCACCACATATACCCTTGTCAGTAGGTAAGCTAACCCGCAAGGAACAACAAGTAATAGATTTAAGAGTAGAGAAGCAAACAAGATAGATAATACAACAAAAGAAATAACAAGAGAGCAACTAAAATATAAATATATAAACAATACTAGAATCCCTCCTAGAACATATAAGTCACTAGTAGAAAGCCTCAAAATATGAGTACAAGTTTCAAAAGTGGACCAAAAATATATACAAAATAGATAAACTTGTCTCAAGTAGCAAAAGATGAGCTACTAAAATATAGAAGGAGATGACAATGATAAAAAATGTTGTGCGCTCACCCTTGCCTCCAAAAACAGACTCGAATATAAGCAATAGCGACTAGTGCTTGGACATGCATTAAAAAAATAGATGTAGAGCATAGTATGAATTCAACGCAATAAGTACCTAGTAGGCATCATAGACTTACTGAGTAAAAAAAGTAAAAATAGTAGGAAATGCTAAAGAAAACACAAACAAAGGCCAAAAACAAAAAAGTAGTAAAGATATGCACACAAGTGTAAAGCAGAGAAACAAGACTGAAGACAACTAACTAAACTCAACTAAGCCCCCATAAGTCCAGAAGATACTCTCATACACAAAATTAAGGTAAAAATCTAAATGGACCCTCGTAAATCGAATAGATACATAAAGTAGCTAAGACACTGAGGACTGGACTCATAAAAACAAGGTCAAAGAATGTAAAACCAGAACCTTGCTCAAACTGGTAAAAGCAAAAAATATCGAGGTGGGACCATAAATCTGGATACTCATTGAAGGTATGATTGTGGCCGAGGCCAGATCTTGAATTTGGATGCTCGTTGAAAATGTCAAAATGGCCAAGGTTGACTGTCAAATCTGAATGTTAAATGCTCTCTGAAGGCTTCAATGTGATCAAGGCTTGATCTTTAATTCAAATGCTTGCCGAAGATATCAATGTGGCTACACAAACTAAAAATGGAATTGTAGATAAAAGGCATTAGAGCTGAGTTACTACCTAACTAAGGCTCATCTTTATCAGATCCAAATCTGCTAAACCTGTCTATTAGAAGCTAAGATAATCAGTACGATGTCGAAGTGAAACTGAGGCCTATCAACCTTAAAATACATAAGTCTATGGCAATTACTAGTCTAACACTATTGTTTTAAAATAAATACATATATTTGTTCCAGAAATACATATATACAAGTAAAAATGAAGTCAATAAAAATACAGATAAATTATAAAACAAAATGCATAAAAATTACGGGATAATATCATGTTATGAAAAATGAAAAGATATTATTACATCTAAACTCATTGTTGTATAAGTGTGTTGTTTTATACAACACTCATTGTCTGATTAAAATTAGTATTGAATTGTAAAACTTTATGTTTTGTGTGTTAGTTCATTTTAATCTTAAATATTAGGTAAATTGTTAGTAGAAAAACTTAATCTTTTTCATATTTTTTGCATTTTTTTCTTTTTTTGGACAGTTCTTAGAATTTTATTAAAAAATTATTTGTTTTTGTTCTGGGACATTTTTTTTAAAATATTATTATTTTAAATTTTTTTAATTAAGTCTATTTTTTGGAAGCTTTTGCCTATTTTTCTGGACGTTTTTAATTTCTTTTTTTGGGACTTTTTTATGCCTTTTTTCTTCTGGATCTTTTCTTTTTCTTTTTTACTTTTTTTAATTATTACTTGAAAGTTTATTTTTTTGACTTCTTTTTGGATCAAGTCTATTTTAGTTGAAAAAAATTCTTTGTATAAAAATTTAATTGTAATAGAAAAATCTTCTCCATTTAATTTTTATTATGTTTATTATAAAAAATATTTTAACGAAAAGCAGAAAGTTCAAACAATATTTTAAGGGTCTTCACACTTATAATATAATATAATATTTTTAAGTCTTTTTTCATTGTTCAAATTAAAATAGTTGAATTGTTAAAATTCAAGATTAATATTTTTTTTATATTTATCCTTTTATTTATTAAAATTTAATATTTTTTAAAAAATAAATTATATCATTTATAAAATTATATATATAATCTCATAAATCAAGTTCACATCACGATTCACAATAGGAGTAATATGTAACAACTAACAAGCATCCAAACAGATAGGAAAAAACAAAGGATAATGCTATAGGGAAGACACAAAAGTAAAGGAGAAATAAAATGGCTTCGTCATTGCTGACTCTGCAGATCTCAATTGGTTTTATTTTAAGATAAGGAAAAAGTAACAATAACATATGAAGATTTGTTTGAATAACGTTCTATAGAAACACCTTTTATTTTGTTGGACAGAAACAGTAAATGAGAAACAGTAACTTTATAAGTTACTAAATATTTTCTAATTTAATTTTTATTTTGATTGGTTATTTTTAATAAATTAAAAAAGTATAATTTTTTTATATATTTTACTTTTAATTTATTTATGAAGTTAATATTTCTAAAAAGTACAAAACTTCTTAAAAAATTTTAATGATTAACTCATCCTAGAGTTTCAAGACAATTTATTAAAATTAACAAAATCCCTTAACTTACCCTAAAGGAATATTTCGATTAAGTTTCTATGAAGAAAAAATTTGAGTAATTTTTATGCTCAAAGAACGAATACAAATGTAAAATAAAATAAAATAAATTTAAAGTTTCAGCAAATATCAAAGGTGGACTCACTTATATTTGTTGAAGATTCAAAAGTTAATGATATCAAATGTTTTTTTTTTTTTAAAAAAAAGAGAAGTTTAGAAAGAGATGATAATATGTAAAGCAGGAAACACTTCAATTTCTCAATGGTAGAAATTAGTAATACAAAGATTAATAATGTATAGATTGATAATATATAAATTATTTTTTTATTAAATATTTAATTTATTATTTTTCACGTCATCTTATGCTTGGTGTAAAACTCTATAATTTTTTTTTCTATTATCCCCTTGAATTATTTTTTAGATTTTTCATCTCATGTAATCGGATCAAGGTAGATAATCGCCAAAAAATATTATTTTTTTGTGGCACCCTTCAAACTAGCAAGGGAAAAAATAATTTTATCGCCATATTTGCTTTTCTCATTAAATTATTTAATGATAAATAATTGTCATCTTAATAAATTGATCACTCACAAAATATGTCAATTTTTAATTTAATAAAGATAAATCATCTGCTTTTGAAATCAAAAAGATGAAAAATAATAGAAAAAATGAATAAATCATCTACATTTAAATACAAAAAGTGTAAGTAAATGTTATACCGAAAAATGGCTCGCTTGAAAAAGAAAATAATTCGAAAATGAAAAATCGATTTAAACTCAATTAATTTGAGAAAAACCAATTCTCGAACTTCAAAAGGAACAACAGAGTCGCCACCTAATTTTGCGGATAATTAGGAAACCAATAAATATTTAAAAAGATCTAACAGAAAAATCCTTTTAAATCCAAAGAACGAATTCGGGTTCACATTTCCACTTCGAAAAGATTTTACGCACTCGAAATGACCGCTAAATGCGGTTATCCGGCAATTAAGCGATTTAACTAACTTTTGACTTGAAAGGTTACTAATTTGAAAATTGATTAATTTTGAAAAAAGAGTTTTACTAGACTTGACTAAATTGAAGACAATTGACCGCACTTGAAGAAAATTGACTATGTTTGAAAATTACATGTTAAAAGTATATTTATTTATTTATTTTTTGTTTGATTTAATTATTTTTTTTAAAAAAAGGAATTTTTTTTTATATTTTTATGCAAACATTTTTCTCAAAATAAAATGAGTTTAAATAAAATAACATAAATGATTTCCATATGTTGGGGAATTTAATTAAGTTGAAACCAATAGTAAACAAATGTTAGCATTCAGACAAGCACAAATATATAAACAAATAAAAGAGGAGAGTTGAAGTGATCTTGAGCCTTTTATCCCATTTAAAACTTTGTTGAATTTTTGGGCCT
>JAOTQJ010089948.1:0-12098 GCA_025642045.1 Solanum sejunctum
CATGATTTGATTATATCTATTGAGACTATGCATGTTTTGAACTATGAGACTATGATATATTATGAGATTTGATGATGAATTTCAAGGTACCCTACATTATGGTTTTACTACATGTTGGTGGGTTGATTTTGATCAAGTTTTCTCATCCTATTTCACTCTCAAATTGCATGATTTTGAACTGGTATTATGAACCCACCAAGTGTTTGATAAAATATCAAGTCAAAAATTCTCAAGTTATTGATAATCTATTTCACAACTTACAAATCAAGTGATTTGTAACACCCCATATCTTACAATACTAGTTCTATGCAAATGAAACATGATATGGTTTGGTCAAATTAGTGCCAATTTTTAAAAGTGCTTGGATCTCCAATTAAAGGACGATATGCATGTTTAATGCTGAAGAAGCTCGAGTGTAAATAAGTTTTCAGTCGAATTGAGAAGATTATGGCCTTAAACAAAGTGAGTGAACTGAGGTGCTTGTAGGACTTAGTAAGCTAGCAGGTGAGGCTAGCTAAATAGAGACAAGGCCAGACGTCGAATTTGTCCAAGTTCAGTCGTGTTAAAGGTGTAAATTTAGCCCGTATTTTAGCATCATAATTGTACTTTATTTTCAGCCCAAGAAGCATATAAAAATGTCCCAAGTACATCACAATCCACTTAACCATTTGGGCCTAAACCAAGTGAAGAGAAATTTGGAAAATAGGAACCCAAGGCCCATCAACTTTGAGACCCAATTAGGCCTAAGTGAAAGAACCAAGCTACTGCATCACCACCTTAATAATATAAGGCTTAAATCAGACAAGAAAGTCAGCCAAAATTCCCTTTAAAAAGGCTTACAAATAGCACCTTTAAGTCATTCTTAGACTTGAAAATTTTTTGCCTTCACAAACTTTCTCTCCACACTTAATTAACCTAACAAAGTAGCCACAAGGGGACTTTTAGGATTCTTGGAGAAGCCTTATACCTTGAAGGTAGTGGTAAGTAAGTCTACATATATGTTTAGTATGGCTTTAATATGAGAAACAAGAGACTATGTTGGTTATGTTTGTGCTAAAATTTTGGACAACATGTGTCGTAAGGATTGTTGTGAGCTTTTCTTGTTGTTCAAGAGGATTTTCTCTTCTTGGTTAGCTTTATTATGAAGTAACACTCATGTACTTAACAAAGGTTTGATTGTTAATGATGGCAGCAGGCTGCTGCACCACTTTTACAATCCACAAAAAAAGAGTTGTTATCCAACATCTTAATTGTGATCTTAAAAGAAACTTGTGGGATGATAATTGAAAATTGTTGTTTCACGACCTTCACCTAATTCGAGACTATTTGTGGACTATTCTAAGACTGGTTTTATGTGTAAAAATTTTAGATACATTTTGGTTAATGTTAGAACAAGTTTGGGATGTTCGACGTCAAAATGGGGTAAAGGGACGTAATGTTATGCCTCCTATTTGTATGCTGTGTAGAATTATTGTGTGTTGTGCTTTGTGAGCTATTGTAAGACTGTTGTGGCACTATAATAGGCTGCACATGATATGTATATGAGAATGTGTATTAGAAAATATGATTAGGGGCGTAAAGGTTGAAAGAATATGCTAGGATTTATAAATACCCGCTTGCTGCCCGTATGTTATTTTTTTATGAGATTGGGCTGCCAAGATGTATTTATTGGCTGCTAATACAAGTTTTATCACCTACTATGTTGTAGATAAATATTTGGAGGAAGTCAAGGTTATCTTGAGGTAATAGTAAGGAAGTACAACGAGGTATGTAAGGATACTTGATTTTGTATTATTCGGCATGAAACATAGATCCTTCCTTGGCATATAAAGACACTTACCAACTCCGGTACAACTACAAACAATGTATCCACTCTCTCACATATTCATATGATCCTATACATAGTCACCTTTAAATCTGCATACATACTTGGATACCAAAGTACACGAATTCATTTTACTAATAAAGTTCATATGTTGTTCTACCTCCTATGCATGTCATTATTTGTGTAACATACACCTTTCATTATAGTGTTGTCCTTTGTGATTATTTATATGTCAAATACTATATCTACAGATCCTTCAGCTCCAATATTATGACCACAAAATAAATCATCTCAAAGGTAACTAAAAGATAAACTAAAGTATATTACTTATTGATGGCTGGTAGCCCGAGAGGTGAAAAAATCACCTAGTCAGGGACGATCCTACCATGGGGGGTAGCCCGAGGGGTTAAGGAAGAGCCTAGCCAGGTACCATCCCAAAATAGATTTACCACTGATCAGCTGGTCATTTGTATTACATGTTGTGCACAGATTATATAGTAAAGGTAAAGTAATAAAAAGAACATAAAGTACATGATCCCACAATATGACTGAGGGTGGTCTCTTATCCTATTCCAGTGCATAGTTTTATTTGAGTTATTACTTCATATACAATATTTCTTGCATTACATATTCAGTACACTATCTCATACTAATGTCCTTTATCGGGGACATATATTTCATGCTACAAGTACAGGTGCTTGTAGATCTCCCAGTAGGAGTATAGGATATCCAGCTGTTGTTACCAAGCTCCAAGTTGCTTCAGAGCTTTGTGTCGAGAGATTATATTTTTATATTGTACAGTTAGTCGAGACATGGTCTGTACCAACCCTTATCAGATACTTGTCCTTATCTAGAGGCTTTGTAGATTATGTAAATTAAAGTGTGGTCAAGTCTCGTACTTTAGACACCGTGGCCCCAACGGCCTATCCATATGTATTTTCTTTTGGCTTGTTATTACTGTTTACATTCTTAAAGAGATGTTAAATGTAGAAATCTTTTATATATTATAGATAGAGAGCGCATAGATACAGGTTGGTTCTCCCGGGCCTTATTGGCAATGGGCGTCAGTCCGCCCTAACGGGGCTTTGGGCGTGACAGAAGTGGTATTGGAGCGGGTCATTCTAGGAAGTCCACAAAGCTATATCTATGTAGAATTTTATTTATCGATGTGTTGTGCACCATATTTATAAGCAGGAAGCTACGTGGCATTGAGGAGTTGTTACTTTTTTTTTGTTCTTTAGATCGTGCCATAGAGCTAAGTGTAATAGGTGGATTGTGTCTAACCATAAATTGTTTTATACAACAATTATGCCAGAAAACAGGTAAAACAAAGGTAAAGGGAAGGGAGTAGAAGTGATGGTTGGTATACCCTGTCAGGTGATACAACGAAATGAGATTCAAGAGGACTCTCTGTTACAGACATTTCCAACTCCAACTCCCGATGAACCTAGAAGTAGTAAAATTCCCCTAGAACCACCTATTGATGCTATCGTGCAGGATTTGAGAAATATTGTCTAACTATTGACCCATATAGTTGCTGGCCAAGGTCAAAGACAAGAAGGTCCGATTATAGGTGCAGGTGGTGCGAACAGGGAAGTTGGCACAAGGATATATGATTTCCCTAATTTGGACCCTCCATCCTACATTGGGTCAAATCCTAATGAAGATCCCCAAGACTTTATTGATCAAATTCAACATACATTAGATGTTATGCATGTGACTGGTACAGAAACTATCGATTTAGTGACATATAGGTTGAAGGGTGTGGCTATAATGTGGTATGAAGCTTGGAAGAAATCTAAGCGTATAGATGTACCCCAACTACCTGGAAGGAGTTCAAACAGTCATTTCTTGACCATTACTTGCCATTAGAGATCCGAGAGATCTGGGCAGATCAGTTCTTGAATCTCGATCAAGGCAATATGAGCATGAGGGAGTACAACCTTCAATTTTAATTCCCTGGCCAGGTATGCTCCTAATGTAGTTACTACTATGGCAGATAAAGTTCATCGATATATGGATAGATTGGATATGTATATGGTCAGAGACTGTACCATTGCTTCCTTGAATAAAGACATAAATATAGCGAGAATGCAAGCTTTTGCACAGAAATTGGAGGATCAGAGGCAAAGGAGAAGGTTACAAGAGTTAGAAAGGGCGCAGTCCAAGAGGGACAAATCTATAGGACAATCTACACCACCCCAAGGTGAGCATAGGCCTCGGGCTTCTAATAGACCACCTTGTCCATCATCCTCCTACTATGCAGCCAGTGCTCCACCACAATTTCAGGGGTCTAGGAGAAATCAGTTTGGTCCAAGAAGTGAAGGACAAGGCGCCGGACAGTGGGATATTCAACAGGCCAGCAAATGACCCCTATGCAGCTTTGTAAATAGTGTGGAAGGAGTCATTCAAGTATTTGTCATATTGGGATAGATACTTGTTATTGGTGTGGTGCGTCAGGGCATATGATGAGAGATTACCCGAGGAGGCATATGAGTGATATAGCACAATCTACTAAGTCAACTATTGCATCATCATCATCAGTTCCTTTATTAAGTAGGGGTCAATAAGCACCTATGGGTCATGGTAGAGGTGTTAGAGGGGCAGCTAGCTCTAGCAAAGTCCAGAATCGCACTTATGCTTTGGGGAGTTAGAAAAATTTGGAAGCTTCACCTGATATGGTCACAGGTACATTGTCTATCTTTTCACATAATCTATATGTATTAATTGACCCTGGTTTTACACTATCATATATTACCCCACTAGTTGCTGGGAAGCTTAAGAGGATACCCAAATTATTGAACAAACCATTTGAAGTGTCTACACCAACCGGTGAATCTATTATGGCTAGAAGGGTTTATTATGATTGTGTAGTAACTATTCGTGACCATGACACATTGGCAGAGCTTATTGAGCTAGAAATGGTGGAATTTGATGTTACAATGGGTATGGATTGGTTAGCGTCTTACTAGCCACCATGGATCGCTGAACTAAGAGAGTGCCCTTCCACTTTCCAAATGAGGTAGTTCTTGAATGGGAAGACAATATTTGGGCTCCAAAGGGTAAGTTTATCTCTTATTTTAAGTCTATAAATATGATATCTAAGGAGTATATATGTAATTTAGTTAGAATGAGGGATATGGAGGCAAAATCACCAACCCTTCAATCAATTCCAGCAGTGAATTAATTCATTGATGTGTTCCCTGAAGAACTTCCAGGCCTACCTCCAGAACGAGAAATAGACTTTGGTATTGACTTACTTATAGGCACTCAAACTATTTCTATCCCACCATATAGAATGGCCCTAGTAGAATTGTATGAATTAAAAGAGCAGTTAAAAGACTTATTGGATAAGGATTTTATAAGACCTAGTGTGTTCCCTTGGGGTGTACCAATGTTGTTTATACACAAAAAGGATGACACCTAGAGAATGTGTTTCGACTATTAACAATTGAATAGGGTGACAATTAAGAATAAATACCCCCTCCCTAGGATTGAGGATTTATTTGATCAGTTGTAGGGTGCCAAATGATTTTCAAAAATTAATTTGAGATCAGGTTATCACCAATTGAGGGTAAAGGAGAAAGATATACCTAAGTACGCTTTCAAAACATACTATGGTCATTTTGAATTTCTTGTTATGTCATTTGGGCTAACGAATGCACCAGCAATTTTTGTGGATCTATGAACAGGGTATTCAAGCCATTTTTGGATGTGTTTATGATAGTGTTTATAGATGATATTTTGGTATATTTAAGATCAGAAGAGGACCACGCAAATCACTTATGACAGGTGTTACAAGTTCTTCGTGATTGGCAATTGTATGCCAAATTTTCTAAATGTGAATTTTGGCTAAAATCAGTAGCATTCTTGGGTCATATTGTGTCTGATGAGGGAATAAGGGTTGATTCACAAAAGATAAAGGTTGTGAAAAATTGGCCTAAACCAACAACAACTACGGAAGTTCAAAGCTTCCTATGTTTGGCAGGTTATTACAGGAGGTTTGTCAAAGGTTTTTCTTCTATTTCTGCACCTCTAACAAAGTTGACACATAAGGCAACCATGTTTCAATAGAATGATGCATGTGAACGAAGCTTCCATGAGCTAAAAAATAAGCTAACTTCTGCACCTGTGCTAGTACTTCCAGAAGGCACAAAGGGGTATGCAGTGTATTGCGATGATTCAGGAGTTGGCTTCGGGTGTGTACTGACACAGCATGGTAGGGCAATTGCTTACGCCTCTAGACAACTACAGCTACATGAGAAAAACTACCCAGTACATGATCTTGAGCTAGCAATAGTTGTATTTGCTCTGAAAATATGGTGCCACTATTTGTATGGGGTTCATGTTGACATATATACTAATCATAAGAGCCTGCAATACATCTTTAAGCAGAAAGACCTAGACTTAAGATAGCGAAGATGGTTAGAACTAATAAAGGATTATGATGTTGATATAATATACCATCCAAGGGAAGGCAAATGTGGAAGACGATGTTCTGAGTCATAAGGCAATCATGAATACAGGTGATCAAGCTATGATACATCAAGGAGTGGCTAAGGATCTACGTCTTCTAGCTAGTTTGGGAATTCACCTTCTTGAGACTCCAAAGGAAGGGTTTATTGTACATAATGCAGCAGCTCTTCATTAGTAATGGAGGTAAAAGAAAAATAGTTCGAGGATCCTATTCTACGACATCTTAAGGAAAAGGAGAGTCAGGGTACGATAAAGGGCTTTAACCTTACACAAAATGGAGTACTTTATTGGCAAAATAGATTATGTGTGCCTAATATTAATGGTCTAAGGAAAAGATAATGGAAGAAGCCCATCATTCCCAATTTTCCATCCATCCAGGATCAACTAAGATGTACCATAACCTTAAGGGAATGTTTTGATGGGGAGGCATGAAAAAGGAGCTTGTAGAATTTGTGGCTCAATGCCTAACTTGCCAACAAGTGAAAGTAGAACACCAAAACTAGGAGGTTATATACAATGTATAAAGCTTCTGACATAGAAGTGGGATATGATCAATATGGATTTTGTTACCTGTTTGCCTCACTCATTTCAGAAGATTGACTCCATATGGGTAATAGTTCATAGACTCACAAAGTCAACACACTTCTTGTCATTCAGAAGTGATTATACAGCTGAAGAGTATGCCAAGCTATACCTTAAAGAGATAGTCAGGCTACATGGTGTCCCAATCTCCATAATATCTGACCGAGGAGCTCAATTCACTGCAAAGTTTTGAAAATCCTTCCAAAGGAGTTTAGGGACACAAGTGCATTTGAGTATAGCATTCCATCCTTAAATAGATGATCAAACAGAATGCACTATTCAAACACTTGAAGATATGTTGCGAGCTTATGCATTAGACTTTAAAGGTAGTTAGGTGGACTATTTGCCACTTATTGAATTTGCCTATAATAATATCTACCACGTGAGTATCAAGATGACACCTTATGAAGCTTTGTATGGAAGGAAATATAGATTGCCAATTGAATGGTTTGAAGTGGGTGAAACCACTTTGCTTAGGCTAGACCTAATATAATAAGCCATGAAAAATGTTAAGGTAATATAACAGCGGCTAGAAATAGCCCAAAGTCTTCACAAATCATATGCGGATGCTAGGAGGAGAGGACTGGAATTCTTAGTAGGGGATTGGGTATTTTTAAAGGTGTCTCCAATGAAAGGGGTTATGAGGTTTGGTAAGAAAGGAAAACTGAGCCGGCATTACATAGGGCCATATCATATTATTAAGAGGTTTAGGCAAGTTGCATATGAACTAGAGCTACCCTAAGAGCCTTCAATGGTTCATCCAGTTTTTCATGTCTCAATGCTTCAAAAATGCATAGGTGAAGCATCTTGTATCACTTTTATTGAGGATGTGCAGGTTACAAATGATTTCACATATGAAAAGGTACCTATTGCTATTCTAGAATGTCAAGTTAATAAGCTAAGGAATAAAGAAATAACTTTAGTGAAAGTACTCTGGAGAAACCAGCAAGCAGAAGAAATAACATGGGAGACCAAAGATGCGATGAAACCAAAATACCCTTACTTATTTGAAGCTAAAAAGGAAGTCCAACATGCAGAATTGGGACACTAATAGGTACGTGTGATTGAATACTTAGTAAGTTGTCAAAAAGATTGTATAAGTAAAGGTTTAAACTCGGTTAAGCTATCCAATTGTGCTAACATTCGAGTACATCTGTTCCTAAGATGGGGAGGATGCCCCACATCATATAATACTAGTACTATGCAAATAAAACATGATATAGTTTGGTCAAATTAGCGTCAATTTTTAAAAGTGCTTGAATCTCCAATTAAAGGGTGATATGTATGTTTAATGCTGAAGAAGGTCGAATGTAAATAAGTTTTAAGTTGAATTGAGGAGTCACAGCCTTAAATGAAGTGAGTGAACTGAGGTTCTTGTAGGACTTAGTAAGCTATTAGGTAAGTCACCGACTTGCTTAGCTTAAATTGCTAGTTAATTTGTCCAAGTTCAATTATGAATAAAGTCCGTGTTAAGGGTGTAACTTTAGGCCATGTTTCATAATCATAAATAGACTCTATTTTCAGCCCAAGAAGCATATAAAAAGTGCCTAAGTATATCACAATCCACTTAACCATTTGGGCCCAAACCAAGTGAAGAGCAATTTGGAAAATGGGCAGCCAAGGCCCATCAACTTTGAGATCCAATTAGGCCTAAGTGAAAAGGCCAAGATGCTTCTTCACCACCCTAATATTATTAGGATTTAACCACACAAGAAATTCGGCCAAAATCTCCTTAAAAAAGGCTTACAAATAGAACCTTTAAGTTATTCTTAGACTTGTAAAATTTCAGCTTTTACAAACTTTCTCTCCACACTTTCTTAACCTAGCGAAGCAGCCACAAGGGGACTTTTAGGGTTCCTGGAGAAGCCCTATACCTTGATGAAAGTGGTAAGTAAGTTTATATATGTGTTTAGTATAGTTTTCTTATGAGAAACAAGAGACTACAGTGGGTATGTTTGCTGAAATTTTGGACAGCATGTGTCCTAAGGATTGTTGTGAGTTTTTCTTGTTGTTCAAGAGGATTTTCACTTCTTGATTGGCTATATTATGAAGTAAAACTAATGTATTTAACAAATATTTATTTGTTAATGATGAAACCAGGCTGCTGCACCACTTTTACAGTCCGCAAAAAAGGAGTTATTGTACAACGTCGTAATTATGCTCTTAAAAGAAACTTGTGGGCTGATAATTGGAAACTGTTGTTTCACGACCTTCACCTAATTTGAAACTATTTGTGGACTAATATAAGACTAGTTTTATGTATAAAAACATTGGATACAATTTAGTTAAATTTGGAACAGGTTTGAGATTGTCGACGTCAAAATGGAGCAAGGGGACATAACGTTATGCCGCGTATTTGTATGTTGTGTAAAATTGTTATGTGTTATTCTTTCTTGGCTGTTGTAAGACTATTATGGCACTAGAACATGATGCACATGATATGTATATGATAATATATATTATAAAATACGATTAGGGGCAGAAAGGTTGAAAGAATATGCTTGGGTTTATAAATACCCGCTTGCTGCTCGTATGTTTTTTTTTATGAGATTGGGTTGCCAAGATATATTTATTGGCTGCTTATACTAGTTTTATCACCTACTATGTTATAGATAAATATTTGGAGGAAGTGAAGGTTATATTGAGGTAATAGCAAGGTCATACAATGAGGTATGTAAGGCTACTTGATTTCATATTATTTGGCATGAAACATAAATCCCTCCTTGGCACAAGAAGGAACTTACCAACTCTGACACAACTATTAACCATGTCTCCACTCTCTCACATGTTCATATGGCCCTATACATAGTCACCTTAAATTCTGCATACATACTTAGATACCAAGATACATGAATTCGTTTTACCGAATAAAGTTCATGTGTTATTCTACCTCCTATGCATTTCATTATTTGTGTAACCTACTCCTTTCATTATAGTGTTGTCTTTTGTGATTATTTATATGTCATATATTGTATCTACTATACTCCATATCCAATATTATGACCACCAAAAAAATTATCTCAAAGGTAATTGAAAGATAAAGTAAAGTATATTACTTATTGATGGATGGTAGCCCGAGGGGTGGAAAAATCATCTAGCCAGAGACGATCCTATCACGAGGGGTAGCCCGAGGGGTTAAGGAAGAGCCTAGCCAAAGTCGATCCTGAAATAGATTTACCACTAATCTACTAGTCATTTGTACTATATGTTGTGCATAAATTATACAGTAAAGATAGATTAATAAATAGAACATAAAGTACATGAGCCCACAATATGACTAAGGGTGGTCTCTTGTCCTACACTAGTGTATAGTTTCATTTGAGTTATTACTTCATATACAATATTTACTACCTTACATATTCATTACATTATCTCATACTGATGTCCATTATGGGGGACCTGCATTTCATGCTGCAGGTACAGGTGCTTGAAGATCTCCCCCGTAGGAGTATAGGACATTTAGCTGCTATTACAAGCTCCAGGTTGCTTCGGAGCTTTGTGTCTAGAGATTAAATTTTTTTATTATATAGTTAGTTATGGCGGGGCCTGTCCCGACCCTTATCAGATACTTTTTCTTATCTAGAGGTTTTGTAGACTATATAAATGAAAGTGTTGTCATGTCTCGTACTTTAGACACCGTGGCCCCAACTGCCTATCCATATGCATTTCCCTTTGGCTTGTTATTACTATTTACTTTCTTAAGGGAATGTTATATATATAAATCCCTTATAATATGTATAAAGAGGCCATAGGTACAGGTTGGTTCTCCCGGGCCTTATTGGCAACGGTTGCTAGTTTGCCCTAGTAGGGCTTTGGGTGTAACATGATTATATGATGATTAAGGGCTTTCAAATATGTATTAGATTCATTAAATTATCTATGATTAAGCAAATATCAAGTTTAGCCTATTTTCAAGATTTTTTTACCTCTTTTGAGACATTTATGTAAAAGCACGGATTCATGTATTATTATTATTACTCCCATGTTTCAAGTTAGGCTCATCATTAGAGGTCAAACATGTTTAAGAGATACTCATGTAATGTTTCCATGTTTTGTATAAGTTATTAAAGTTATGATTATTTCAAGTATTCCGTGAGACTAGACTTAGCACCGATGAATTAGATGTCGGCATGGGCTATCTTCAAGGGTCCATATTCTTTTCCTCAAACTATGTGTCAACATAGGATTATACTTTACCCTTGATATATTAGTGGATCTATGTAGTGCACGTTATCATGAAATTCACTCCGAAATGCGATGAGTTCTCGCAAGGAGGGTTACCTCTCCTAATTTGGACGGGCTCCCATAAAGTGAAGTATGGTTTACCTTGGCAAGTACACCACCTCTTTACTAATGAGGGGTAATCATTGGGATTCCAATTTGTAGCTTTCTTAGTCTTACTTTTGTCGTTTAGGGTATCTTCCCACACATATATTATGTTCTATGCAAGTTGAATGATTTATAAGCATGTTTTTTACTTCAAGCATTGATCATGCATGCCATATTGAGAATTACACTTATCTATTGCTTATTATTATGCATTTTGACTATATTGGCTTATATCTTATTATATTTCACCTTACATACTTAGTACATTCAAACATACTAATGCATACTCTATGCTTACATGATATTACCATGTAAGGACCGGAGCACCATTCGATCATCCTCTATATGGCTAGTATGATCCTTCGAAGCAAGATTTGGTGAGTCCTCAAGTTCGAGGACACTATCTTTATTACTCTTGTTATTTTGAGACTTATTTAAGTCAAATATTTGCTATTATGAGGGTAAGCCCAAAAAGTGACTTGGCCCTCTCTCCATTCCATGTTAAAGGTATTTGTTGGATAATATGATATACTTATGTTTGAGTTTGAATCTTTAATACTTTAATGATTATCAAAGACTTCTCATATTCCCTTTTCTGTTTTATTACATCTTTTGTTATTTACTTTACTTTTGCGACCAAAGATGTGTGATTGATATGCTAAGAGGCTTGTTTGGGTCCTTTTGGGTTTTTGTTCATTGTGTTATATTTAGGTCCTAGGTTTAGATCGTGACAAACTTGGTATCAAATAATTGGGTTATTAATGGTCCTCGGAATCTAACACTGTGTCAATTAGGGTCTTATTCATGGTTGTGAAGCATGCCACAACTATGAATGAGAGGCTATGAGGTATTTTAGAAAATATTTTTACTTCTTTATGATCAATGT
>JAOTQJ010089978.1:0-12097 GCA_025642045.1 Solanum sejunctum
TATGTTCATGATGTGCGATGGAGATTTTCGGGTATTTGAACTTCTGGTGTGATGCTGTGGATGGCGTGATGTTTGGATCCATCATTTCCATCCGACATGCATGACTTTCATGAGTTTTAAAATGACTTTTTATTCGATACTTTGTACAGGTTTCATTTATGTACGTTTTACTATTTCCTTTGGCTTATGAGTTCTATTTGTATTATGTACTTCCAGTTTTGCATACTTGGTACGTCTCTCGTACTGGCCCCTTCCCTCGGGGGGGCTACGTTCATGCCCGCAGGTACTGACGATCGGGTGCAAGACCCCCTGGCCTAGGATCTCCCATTTCAGCTACTGTGCCCTCTTTGTTTCAGGAGCCAGCTATTGGTAGCTTCTCATGTTCACGCATTCTATAATTGTGCTATGTATATGCACATACTGTTCAGCATATGTGTCTAGAGGTCTGGGGATACTAGTGGGTAGTGGGTATGTGAGATATGCGTGAGCATATGGTCTATATTATGTATGCGATACTTGATCAGGCGGCAAGACCGTATTACTCTATGTATGACATGATTATTAGGCTGCAGGACCGCAGAGGAGACCTTGCCGACCCGCATCAATGCATATGTGTAAATGGCTATATATATTTATATTGTGTTTGGGTTGCTGCTGGACTTTCTTTGCAGGTGTGGTTAGTGAATAAAACAGAAGAAACTCTGCCAAAATTTTGGTAGAATTCTTAGACTTTAAGTTATGATTTTGCGGCTTAATATGGGTTTAAGTGCCTAACCGGCACGAGTCATGGCCCCGGGGTTGGGCTGTGACACTTTCAAAGACATAACTTGATGTTTTTATACCTAAATAAATCCCTAAACATAACCATTCAACTTTTTCACACTAAAATACCTTCTGCAGCTTAGGGCAAGGTTTCAAGGGAGAAAAGGCTAGGGTTTAAAGCTAATCTTGTGAATTCTACCAAGCTATTTCAAGATTCAAAACTTTCAAGTATGTAAGGCTACATGGAAAATGGATTTTGTTCTTTCTGTGTCCCGTAACACGAATTATTAGAGTTATGAATGAATTGAGTCTCCCAAAGATATTTCTTGAAGTTATTTCCTAAATCCTAATGTGTTTCTATATAATTTTGCATGAATAATAGTTTTTATGACTTGAATACTTGAGATAGATTATTTTAATTTTCTATATAAACCCTAAAAAGAACTCTTATTTGTTTTACACATTGCCCTTAAATGGGTATGCATGAGTATAATTTGAGCTTAAAGAGTCTATAGAGTTCCTAAATATTTTAACTTCTACTATTGTTTTCTAAATACTATGATGTTAGATTGATGGATGATAGAGGGCCATTATGGGTCAATGAGCTAAATCTTAAAAGAATGTTCCCAATCAAAGAGTTAATTGTTGATGTGATTAATTAACTTAACAAATGCCCAATGAGAATAGTTGAATGAGTTAATTATACGATTGATGTCTTATGAGCATGTTAAGTCTTGGGAGGAGTATTGAGCACCAAATAGTGTAAGAGTAAGTCTAACTCTAACTCAATAACTACGTAGCAGGTGTATGAGAGGATTGAACTGTAAAATCAGATATTTCCTTTTGTCCCAAAAAGAGGACATGATGTTACTAATTTTTTATCCACTGATGGGATGTCCTTTACCCTGGCAAGGTATTAGATGGATGTCTTAATAACACCAATTTGTTATATCATTACCAGCTTATACGTGATAGTTTTTGGTTATAAAACTCCCATATAGGTCTTGATAGTACTCTGAGTAGATTGGATTAGATGGTATTTGAGTGGTCATCATCTAAACTACATTCTTACTTTTGACTCTTGACTTGTTGATTGAGTTTCTACTTCTTGAGTTGATGTTATTCTATCTTTACATATTTCATTCTGCCAATTTACATACTCATACATTCTATGTACTGATGTCTATTTGGGCCTGCATCTTTTTATGATGCAGAGACAGACATTAGCGGTCATTAATAGGAACCCCGTTGAGGACCCATTGCTTTCAACTTATTGGTGAGTCCTCCCTGCTTTCGAAGGATATCATGTTTTCTCTTCTAACTTTGAGTTTAGCCTTTTTATTTTATTTTAAGGTAGCCATGGATCCATCATTGGCACCATTTAGTCAAATGATTTAGAGGCTTCATGGACTAGACTATTGAGTTATTATTGGATTATGTTTTGGGCTAGTTTCTTTCATACTAGTCTTAGTCAGGTTGATTGCTATGTTGTTAGCCCTTTGGCCTTTAATTATCACACCATTACTTCTTTCCATTAAGTATTTCTTGATATGATGTCTTTCGTTGTTAGTTATGATTAACTGAATATGATAAGGCCAAGTAGTTCGCTTGGGGGCTAGTAACAGTCTCTATGTGTCGGCTATGCCAAGGGTACCTTTTTAGAGCATGACAGTGGTCAAGAGTGTAGTCTTGCCACTTCAGTATGGTCAAGAGTGAAGATTTTCCACCTCAATGTGGTAAAAGGTGCCACAATATCCTAACCTTACAACCTCAATGTGGTCAAGAAGAGGGTAGAAGTATATAAGATATGAATTCATGCCAATGCCATGGTTTAATAGATATATCAGCAGTATAATGAGATAATCAAAGAATAATTTCTCATAGAGTCAAGAGGTAAAGAAAAAAATATTCTAGGTGTTCCCACTAGTACCACAAATCCATAATGTGTCAAAAATTCCCACAGTTCTTCCACTAACCAAAAATCTCAATTACACCGGACTCTCAAGTATCAATATATGCTTAAAGTCGCCAAAGTCTCACAATCTCGGCCTTGAGTTCTTCCACTAACCAAAAATCTCAATTACACCGGACTCTCAAGTATCAACACATGCTTGAAGTCTCCAAAGTCTCACAATCTCGGCCTTGCTACCTCAACATGATCAAGGGTGTAGAAAGTAGTATAATTCTTCCCTGCTACCTCAATGTAGGCAAAGGGTCTTATAATATAAGGTTGTACAATATCCCAGAAAGTGGTATCTCTCATTCCTGCTATGTCATCGTAGGCAAGGGGATTTACAACAAGTAATACAGTATTTCAACAACTATCAAGTCTCATATCACCACAATTATATTATTAGTGAAGTATGCCAGCAAATCCAGACCTCTCTCATCCCCAAGTATGCACATGAATTCCCCAAGAGTAACCCAAGGCATTATCGAGGCCATATACATGAAGGTCTTGGGTATCACAATGTCTCGAGTGATATAGATGCAATACAAGATGTGTGCATGCCCAAACTACAGTACCAGGGAATATAAACATATATAGTATCAATGCAAGTGTTAAAGGATGTATACATTAGCTTTAACCAAAGAAATACTAAGCTAGGAGTATCATTTGATACCACAATACAACCAATATATCTTACATTACCACTTCTTCATCAGGAACCAATTACTATGAAACTGACTCCCCCCAATTTTATAATATGCTTAACAAACATGAATGTATCATAACAAATCCTCAAATTCATCACAACTCCTCAGTTGCTTTAAAGATCATCAAAAATATCCTCAAAAGGTACAACACAAACCATCAATTTACACATGAGTGCCCAAATTATATCACAAGTATCAGATTAAATACTGATAGCCCAAAATATCTCAGTTCACAAGATTCTATTGTAACTTACCATTAAGATTGCATTTTTACTCATTTTTTGGCATAACAAGAATTACAATTCTATCACAATAATAACATATCACCCCAATTACTCAAGAATCAATATAGATCTTATAACTACTACATAAGCATATCCAATAACTCAAATTCAATTCCAAAAATATTAGTCGAACCTACCTCAATGCCGAAACTGAACCCTGAAAAACTTTCAATCAACTCAAGCCTCCATACGATTGTAGAATCAACCAACAACTATCAAAAAAGGTACTATGTGTCAAGAGATGAATTTTGATACCATATTGGCATGAATTAGGCATAGGGGCAAAACGGTCAAAACTAAGGCTAAAATTCAAAGTTCCCGAATCTGAAAATTGACTTTAAAATCAAGTTATACATGAAAATGGAGTTCAGGGTGAAAATCCCAAGAAAATCAAGCTTGAATTGAATGAAAAATCAACCTTTAGAGTTTGAAAATCAAAGTACAAAGATTTCCAATTTTGAGTGTTTAGTTTCATGAACTTAAAGGTAAAAGTACAAATACAACTCATTGAAAATGATTAGTTTAGTGTTAGAAATACTTACACAAAAAAATCCTCTAAAATCTTTCTTCAAAATTGCCTCAAAAAGCTTGGAAGTTCATAAACGGATTAAAAATGGTATTTTTTTTATTTTATTCTGTCCAAGTGTAAAAACTACTACGCAATCACAAAGCCCATCCCAAGAATGCGGAGATGAAATAGGTCACAACTGCATGAATGCGGGACACAGTCTGCAAATGCGAAAAGCATAAGACCCAAACCCTCTACAAACGCAGAGAAGAAACTCACCTGCACCAGATATCAGTTAAACAAGCAACCCAAGTCCAATTCCCTACTTAGAATGGACCCCTGGAAACTCATTTGAACTCAGAATTCACAAATCAAAAATGTATTACTAAAAATAGAGATCTAAACTCCACAGGATCATCAGAAATCAGTTTCACGACCTCCTCGCCATATTTACCAATACAAGACTATAAAACTAGTTTAAACTCAAAATACCATAACTATCCTTGGCAACTCCAAAAATTATAGCGTTAGTTTCACCATCCGAGACTAATAGAATTATTAGAATTTCGACCTGAGCTTCTAAATTCTGAATGATGATCAAAGTCAAACTTTAGTTCCAAAAATGATTAAAATCACAACTTTGGTCCTAAAAACCTCATTTTTAACTCCTAATGAAGTTCTGTATTTTCTCATGGTTCAATTTCAATATGTCAGAGCTAATGAAATTGATGAATCTCCGATCTGACCCTCGAATCTCACAATGACACAAAAACTCACTTTTTCAACAACTTAAGCTTCCAAAGATGAGCTACAGGAAGTTGTCTGGAAAAGGAAGAATAGAGGGAAAGGGGTAGGTCATAATTAGGTATCCTATGTCATAGAATCATGTAATATGGACCCGACTGGGCTTAGGTGTGTTGGGCCTCTTTTATAATTGCATTGTATTAAATAATAAGGGTCATGAGCCCAAATTTAAATTTAAAAAAAAATTCAAAGATGCAAAAACTCATATTTGCAACTTTTAAAACATAGGATTTTAATTTCAACTATCTAAATAGTTTAAAATAGGCCCAATGTAACTTACGAAAGGGTATAATAGAAATTTTCACAGATAAAGCTGAAAATGACCAATCAGGTCATTACATTAATCAAGAATATCATATAATGATTATATTTGTTGGAGAGATTAGAACCTAGCAGGAATATGCCAATATGGGTAAGGTCAATATTAAAGAAGACATTCTTTGGGCCATGTCTAGTGCATGCTCAAGTTCCAAAGAATGAATTAAATAAGTATTGCATCACATGTGATTCAGATTTATACATGTATTGCATCTCTGCAAACGAACACAATGATCATGACGTACTAAAAATTTATCAACATGTTTACAAAGACGTTCCACTAGAGGAGATGAATCACTTTGAATGCCAAAAAATTCAGGTAAATTTAAATTGATATAGAAATTTACAACTAGAAATTAAATGAGATCATATTGATTATGAACATATTTTATGTACATTAACAAATGTGAACACTTGAGTGAGGATTAACAATAGTTAATAAGAAATTAGTTATTTATTTAATCATATGTTATTTTAGACACTTTTCTTTAAAGTTAAATTTGGCAAAGTCTAACTTCAAACATTTTCATTTGAAGTTATGATTAACAAAGCCTAACTTTTAAAGTTATTCTAAAGTTGATAGATTTGTGCAAAACATTTTCAATCAGTTGCATATTGTTGACTATTTCAAACATATTAGTTAGTAGTAACAATTTGAAATTCTTTGTTATTATTTTTTTACATAATTAGCATCTATATGTTAGTGAGGAGTGATATATAATTTTCTATCTGTGCAACCCTACAAATGCAACAAGCAATGGGCAATTTCTTTAAATTTGCTACCACATTGTGGTTAGGTTCTCTAATTCAGAGAAGATCCTACTAACATATATTACTCTTCACTAACATATAGATGCTAATTATGTAAACAAAATCAATAACAAAGAATTACAAATTGTTACTACTAACTGATATGTGTGAAATAGTCAATAATATGCAATCGGTTGAAAATATTGTGCACAGATCTATCAACTCTAGAATAACTTTAGAAGTTAGACTTTGTCAAGCATAATTCAAATGAAAATGTCTGCAGTTAGACATTGTCAAATTTAACTTCAAAGCAAAATGTCTAAAATAACATATGGAGAAAGCTCAAATATGTCATCGAACTTTGAGAAATGGCTCATTTATGTTACCTGTCAAAAGTTCAGCCCATTTATGTCATTACCATTTGAAAAAAGCTCATCTATAGCATTATTTTTTAACTCCAATTTTGCAAAACCACTTAAAAAATTTTAAACACTTTTAAATTAATGTTTTGGATCAAATGTAGTCTTTTTAGTCATTCTTTTTCAAGAATGCCAACACATGAAGAACACCAAGAACTCTCAAATTTTTAACTTCTTCAAATCTTCATGAAATCACCTCAAATTTCAAGAGTAGCATTCCTTAGAACTAGATATCAAAACTAAATATCTTTTGAGCTCTGAGTCAACCTAACTCAATAAGACCTACTTGATATTTTTCTTCAAAACTTCAAAACAGTAACCGTGTTTATTGGTAAAACTTCTCGTCAACTCTAAATTAACTAAAACTTTGAACATAGACTCAAAAAATACTACAGAATAAGGATCTAGTATAAAAATAATAATAATAAAAATATGAATCAAAGAAAAGGTTTTAAAATTTTGGGATTGATTTTTCTTTTTTTTGGAATATTTTTTTCACCTAGTGTTGTTGTAATGACCCTCCGAGTCATTTCTATGATTTGAGCATGGGTATAGTGACCTAGGGACTATAGGGGTGATTATTGATTAGGCCTCTTCTGGGTCTTTTGGGGTCCATTTTGGGCTAAATTTCTAGCTATGGGCTCGGGGTAATATAGGGGTAATTTTATAGGCATTGGTTCAGCATTTTGGGCATGGAGCCTGATTTTTTCTATTTTAGTCATAATTGATGTAATTTCATCTGTTGCTTGAGATTTTATAGCCAAATCAACCATAAAGATCTTGTGACTTATGTTTTCATAGCTAAGCAGCATCAAAAAGAAATTTGGAGGGGGAAAACTAGTTGAATTGACTTAGAACAAGAGACGTTGGATGCAGGCATGCTAGGCTTTCTCTACACCATAGACTGAGCTGAAATGGTTGCATATTTGAGTTGAAATATGTGGAAATATGTTGTGAATAGGTTGTGTTGTTTACTTTATATTGCATATAGCTGGTGGTTAATCCATATGTGTTATAGAAGGTGATATAGGACTTTAGTATTTGTATTGGGGTTTGTGTTAACTGTAGGTATGATACTGTCTGAGATTTTACATTGTTTTGCTACAAGAGGGCCCAAAAAAGGGCTGGTTAGGCTGCGAACCTATGACATGTATGTACTTTTGCTTGTATGTGTGTGGTCTAAGGCTACCGAAATATACTAGCTATTGAGGCTAACTTTTGATTACATAGTACCCTGTGCACTGGTTCTAGTATTTATATCTTGTTGGTATATATATGCATGATGCGGCTTCGGTGGTCTATATCTGTTATGAGTACTTATGATAGAATTTCCCATTTAAACATGATTCTATGCTTCCTTGTGACTTATACATTATCTTGTATATCGTTTTTATCTTTTATTTACTTATGTTACTGGTTAGTGGCTGGAGAAATACACCACGTCTGGGAATAGTTAGAGTTGCCCTCCTAAAGGAGTCGTGTGATCTGTGATACAAGATATGTTATTACTGAGCCACTGGTAGATTAGAGATGGGAGAGTGACCTTGATGGTGAACTGTAGGTTATGCCCTATGGGCTCCCCACGCTATCTATTAAGATACACCAGTTGTGTGGGTTAACCTTGGGGATTAGAACCCTATTTAGAGAATAGCACTCTATAAAGAGGCCTACACATGGTTGCCTTGGGAAACATCCTTCAAATAAGCTAAGCTATAATATGGTTGAGGGAAGGTGGCATCCTTCTAATATCCTAGTCTCTCAAGCCTTAGCTTAGGTTACACTACTGCTACCCTATGAGCTAATTTACACGGAGAAAGGGCCTAGTAAGGGCTAAACATTGCCATGGGGTGGGAATGTTTTCTAACTTGACTCATTCCTGTATAAGGGTGTAGAGCCTATATCTACTTTGATATGTTGACTAGATTGTGCAATGATTATATATAGTACTATGGCTTGATTCTGGTATAGATATGACTCTACTGGGTTTGGGTATCCTAGATATTTATGATTTGTCGTAATGGTCTATGTTCTCTCCGGGCACTTGTAATTGACAAGGTTATGGTATACTTGGCCTAAGTGAGGTATAATTCTGCAATAATTTATGACATTTATATTTTGGTGTCTTATTGACAGTTGTTGTGCATTGGTTCATTCTATCTAATGTTGGAGTATTGATTGCATCTGAGAGTGGTGGTGATTGCAATTATATGGGTTAGATTGAGAAATGTAGGATACCTAGGTTGAGAGTCTTGTCATCTACGTTCACTCTAGGCATGAAATAACTTTGGAGTTTTAAAACCAGATAGATTTGTTGAGTGAGTGAGTGATTGATACCTCAAGTCCTAGATAAGTTCCCTATTTCTGTTAGAGCACCAATGGCCATGCTCAAGTATATAAGTTCACGGGTTATGCATCCTATATTTTGAGTTTCGATGGCCACGTCTGAGCACTAGGTAACAGATACTATTTTTGAGGACCAATCGCCAGCTGAGATTTGTGTCAAAGGCCCTGATTGATATTCTATAGGGCTGGGCCACGTAATTTACATCCTCATATTAGACACTATGATTTATGAAAGGGAGATTCTTTCTACCGTGGGGGTATATCCCGCTATTATGTTGAGTGTCAGACTATCTGGTCCTAGCTGACTACTCGATCGAAGACCAGGTTAGAGGACAATGGATAAGGTACCATGTCTCGATATAGGGCCAAGGACCTGGTTGACTTGTGATTGTTGAAGCGAGGCCCATGATTGATTACCCATGGATCCATATACCTATTCATGCTCTAATTCTGCATGGGTGTACCTCATGGAATTATGAGGGCTTAGGGGGCATTCAGGCTAAGATACTAGGGCATTACACCCACATACAGCTGACCCTTTTTCTAATAATGTGGAAATCTGGACTCTGTGATGGTTCTATAGGATCATGTGATGGTTTGGAGGATTTTTTGATGATCTGCAGATTCTATATTATGTGGGGGTGTACCTTCTAGGCTTATGAGGGCCCAGTTGGCATACATGCAAAGATACTGCCTTGCACCTGCATACAACACTATGCCTCAGTTGGGGATAATTGTGGTATGAGCCTACGTAGTTTTCATCAGTGGTATCGATGTCATCACTTGGGTTAGTTTAGGTTATCGTGGTCATCACTTAGGTTGGTTCAGGTATCATTGTTCATTGCCTTGGTTGGCTCAGTGGTCATTTGAGGGTTTTCAAACATTCATATGCCTTGATTTGAGTTCCTTTTACTACAGTACTGGAGTTCTCTTTATATTTGGGCTTTATATATGTTTACTATTTCAATCAGTCTGGGGGTGATGCCTACTAGGTGCCTTTTCTGCTACTCACCCCTACTTTTTGCATCTTCCATGGTGCAGGTCCAGTCGGGCCGTGGCTGCTGAGTTGAGTAGTTTTGAGAGCGCTCAGAAGAATTTTGGTGAGCATCGGCAGTCCTACCTACCTTGGAGTCTCCTTTCTTTGATGGTTGTCTATTGTTTTCAGACATTTGGCCTTGTACAGTAGTATTATGATGTATTTTGTAGGAGCACTCTTAGTTGTATATATACTATGTTATGTTTTGGTTCTATGTATCTTTCCGTTATTGTAGTTCTATATAATTAACTTTCAAGTTCTGCGTAGGTTTTGGTGTATAGGTTATTATTATATCAATATGGTTTGATCAAGAGAGTTAGGACAGGTACCCTTGGGTTGGGACTTGGCTTACCTATAGGTGGAACCTAGCAGGCGTCATCATGATCGGGACCAACTCATAATAGTTGTGAAACTTTGAAGAAAAATTTCAAGTAGGTTTGTTGAGTTAGATTAAATCAAGCTAAAAAAATATTTAGTTTTGTTATCTAACTCGGAGGAACGCTACTCTTGAAATTTGGGGTGATTTTGTGAATATTTGAAGAAGTTGAAAATTTGGGTATTATTGGTATTCTTCATGTGTTCTTTGAATTCTTGAAGAAGAATAACTAAAAAGACTACATTTGATCCAAAATTCTATTTTAAATATGTTTAAAGTTGTTTTTAAGTGGTTTTGCAAAATCGGAGTTAAAAAATAATGGCATAGATGAACCTTTTCTCAAATGATAATGGCATAAATGAGTCAAACTTTTAACCGATGGCATAAATGATCTTTTTCTCAAAGTTTTATAGCATATTTGAGCTTTTTTCTAATAACATATGATTAAATAAATGACTAATTTCTTATTAACTATTGTTAATCTCACTCAAATATTCAAATTTGTTAATGTCCATAGAATGTATCCATAATATGATCTCATTTAATTTCTAGTTGTAATTACCTATATCAATTTAAATTTACCTGAATTTTCTTGCAGTCAATATGATTTTTCATCTCCTTGAGAAGAATGTCTTTGTAAGCATGTTGATAAATCTTTAGTGCGTCATAATCATTGTAGTTGTTTGTAGAGATGTAGTACATGCATAAATTTGAATCACATGTGATGCAATACTTGTTTAATTCATTCTTTTAAACTTGAGCATGCACCAAGGATGTCCCAAAGAATGTTTACTTTAAAAATGTCCTAGCCATGTTGGCATATTCCTGCCAGTTCCAATCTCTCCTGCAAATAAAATAATTATATGATATTCTTGAGTACCTCAGCTTGAGTTGTAACATATATATATATATATTACTTATCAAAATAATAAATTTGTCTAAAGTAATACTATCATCGGATATAAATTTAAAAAAAAAACAAATAAACAAAAGATACTTATGAACCTATTTATCTCTTCAAAATATCTTTCTCACTATTTGAATAATAAATATACTCAAAACAATACTGTCATCAAGTACACATATGGAAAAGGAATTATGAAAAAAAAATATTCGTCAAGCTAATTATCTCTTAAGTGTCTCATCCAACATTTGTTTGGTAAAGGTTTAATATTTTATTAAAGTTCATTTAGGAATGAACCAAATCTAATGAATTGATTAAGACTGTATTTATTCTTTTAACAATAAAATTCTGCTAGTTTAGAGTTTTTAGGAGAAACTAAGACTTCACTACTCTTTTGATACTTGACTAAGTTAAATGAATATTTACATACATTATACATAATCAGCAATGTATATTTAGATTTTCTTGACCTTTTTGTGATCTTTTCTTAGAATAAATATTGAATGATGAGAAGTATTAAGTGGGACACAAAAGAAAAATATTTTCATAAATCTCAAGTTAATGACAATATACATCTCAATAATTAGAAATGAACAAAAACCTGAACTATATAATTATATTTTTTGTTCAACTTTTAGATTTTATGTTCCACGTTCTCCTTGCTATATTGTGTGGGCGACTTCAAGGATTGTTTGATATAAGCATTAAAATCATTCTGAACTTATAATTTTAAATTATAGTCCTCCAACTAATTTATTTCACATGGGAAGTGAAATAAAATAATTTCAAGTTTGATTAGATAAGGTGGGATATCTATGATTCATTATAGAATTAGATCAGATCTATACTATCAATAAAATATATATATATATATATATATATAGATAGATAGATAGATAGATAGATAGATAGATAGATAGATAGATAGATAGATA
>JAOTQJ010089989.1:0-12096 GCA_025642045.1 Solanum sejunctum
CTAATCCTAACTTGATAATTTTCTTGATGATTCTTGAGCGTTTATGTTTAGGAGAGAAGGGAGAGGGTTTTGATCATAAAAACTGATGTTTTATATATTTTGGGGACCATAAATAAACTTCCAAAGGTTTTAGCATAAAAATACCCTCAAATTATAATGAAAAGATGTTATTAACTCATCCAGTGAGGGTCCGCGACGCACTCCGCGTGGACTTTTGGACAACTCTGCACCTCTCTACTAAAATGGTCATAACTTTCTACTTTGAACTCCAATTAATGCGAAATTAGATGCGTTGGAAAGCTAATTCGAATATATTTGATTTTATATATTATAGGTCATCCAACTCATTATACTTTAGGAGATATGGTCATTTGAAGTCGACCCTTCTATCGACTCATACGAAAACTTAGTTGCTAGAAATTCTTTGACTTTGGTTTGATGTGAAAGATCCCTTATGACTCTAAATTATACCTAATATACTTTAAATATTTAGATATTGATCCTAGCACGTATATACAACTTACAAGTCATTGGTTCACCTAACTTTTATAAAATCATACATTAGGACTACAACCTCATATCAGCCCCAATTCTATTCTCATACTAAGAAATTGACTTTAACATCTATGCTCAACTAAGAATTCTCAATTAAAATCCTATATGATATGAAGAACGACTCGGCCTTAGCTTAAAAAAAATTAGAGTGCTACATATTCAATCTCTCTCCCCCCTCTCCCCTTTACTGTTTCTATCTTTACTAATTTCAAATCAAATCAATTCTACTTTCATTTTTTATTCAAAATTGATTTCCATCAACCAAAATTGATTTTAATTAAATTTATCTTTTCATATTGCAATAATCTATCGTCGAAGGTTTCTAGCTTACTGATTGTCATTTGAATATTTTTTTTTTAATTTTTCTTGTATTTCATTGGTAGTTATGTATGGAAAATATTCAATATATTCAATTATATTATTTCTTGTTATATATTTGTGTTCATGTGATTTTTCAATTGAAAGGTAAGTATTAAACACACTTTAACATTTATAAAGCCTTTAAATAGTTAGACGTATGTATTTGCATCAATTTTTGTATTTTATATCTTATGTATTTATATTGAAAGATATTAATATGTAGTATATGCTTTAATATGCTTTTGAATTAAATGATAAGTACTAAATACATTCCACATAGGTATACTTTTCAATAGTTAGAATTTTTATATTTACTTGTATTTGAAATACACAATTAGATACTTATATCCATATATATATTTTGCATTTAAATATACAATGAAATTTGATATATTACGAAAAAAAAGTGAATACAACAACATGCTTGAAACAAATGAAAACAATTAAATCACACATAAATGGATATAACATGAGATTTTAATGCATTAGATATAAAAAAAATTGACAGCTTTTACTAATAAAAATAAAATACAATTTTCTTGACTAAAATGAGAACAATTAAATATAAGCAAATAGCTTTAAAATTAAAATTGTATAATAATATTTAATAAAATAAAGGGAAGATTGGCAATTCAAAAAGAGATAACCTAATTAATGTAATTTGTTGTTACTATTTAAAAAAAAGGGTTATATACTTTCCTTAATATCATATACATAGTATATACTAATATTAAAATATAAAATTAATTGCTCATATTTTTATATTTCTTTTCCATATAACTTGTAGCTATTAAAGGTAATTATAATAAATGTAGCTAGAGAAATATCATAACCCATAAAATATAGTCATTTTTGTAAGATACATATTCTAAGGAGTCGTTTGGTATGAGGTACAATGTGTAATAATCTCAGGATAAAATATAAGATCATTTTATGATGCGTCTAGTTACAGGCATTGCATTAGTAGTCATGAAGTTATTTATCCCACTATTTATATATTAATGATGGGATAAGTTAATCCTATGATAACTTATTCACAACCAGACGACTCCGAATGGTATCAAGAAATAAATGAGTAGTCTTGAATCACTGCTTCTCCATCTTGAGCAGCTTCTTCATTGAAGCATTGTCTGTTTTTTTTATTGATGCTATTAAAGTTTATATGCTCCAACAGTGTCAAAAAATAACTGAGTAGTATTTTCACTGAAGTTGTATATGTATACACTTCAAAGTATCAAGAAGTAATTTAGTAGCTAGTCTCTTTTTCCTTGATACCATCAACGTATAACGTAGGAATAATTAAAATTCAGAAAAATATGAAAGTAAAAGAATAATTTTTTTGTAAATAATTTTCTTTTCCAATACAAATGTTCTTTCCCCATATAAAATCATATGTACAATTTTTTCCTTTTAAAATATCAAATTATGTAAGAAAATAGTTCAGAGTAACAGTCTGCTGTGCTCATTAAACTATTTCATAGAACAATTCGTCCCAAATTTAAAATAATGTCCAATAATTTAGAGTTTAAATATCAATTCTGACAACATAGGATCACCCTTCATCACTCGAGCTTGCACACTATCAAAAATTATTATTTTTCACTAAAAAAATATAGAGTAGCTATTTTCACAGATTATTTCAGTGAAAATTTATTTTCACACCATAAAATGAATGTTTTATAAATTTTCATTAATTCACAATAAAATTTTCTTTTGCTTCTAATAGTGACAGTAATTTTGTTTTTACTTTAGATCATACACACGTTTAATAACAATATATACAATAAATTTAAAATATTTTACTGATAGAGCGGACGTGATCCGTTATGGTTGGTATGCACACACACATAGTATTGTCATAGACACGCATCAAGTCTGTGCATATATCACATGATGCAATTGTCAGCTAATACTAAAAGTAAGTGTTTATTTTCATTGGTGTAGTGGTAATGTTCCAACAGTATTTTCTTGTGTATAGTAAAAAGTGTATCTGTGTATCACATTGCAGAGCTGCAGTCAGTATACAAAGGCACCGCCTTAAATTCCAATTTCAACACAAGGTTTCACTGAACACCAATCACAAATTGAAACAATTTTCAATTGCCAAGGATTTCCCTATTGGACTACACATTATATTTTCCACAAAATAACATAAATGGTAAACTTATATATGTTTTGGGGTAGTGAATATTCTTAAATATACACACTCCTGACCAGTTATGGTCACTCCGTGCTTGATTCGATTTGATATGATATTTTTTTAATTTATTATTTCTTTCGTTCCATTATATGTGAGACCCTTTAATTTGGCACAGTATTTGAGAAAAAAAAGAAAGACTTTTAAAATTTGTGATCTAAAATCATTTTTAGATATTTGTGTGGTTGAGAATCATTTCATTAAGGGCGAATGGAGAATTTCTTTTGTCTTAGTAAGATTAGATGGTGTTTTTTTAAAAAATAAAAATGAAACTAGTGGTATTGTTATGCTAAAATATAACATCACCAACAATATAGATAATGAAAGAAAAAATTTCAGAAATAATGATAGTCTGATGCTTCATTACTAAATATAGTGAATTGTTTGAATAATTACTAAACCGAATGAGCGTTTTTGAAATTCTCTATATATTAGTGATACAATAATTTCAGAAATTCACATGTGAATTGTCCAATTACTGATACAAGGAAACAACAATAAATACAAAGTCAAAAGGCTGTGTAGAACAAATTATTGTATCATTGATATAAAGCAAATCTTTACAAAAGTCTAAATATCTCATTTTCAAATTATTATTTTTTCAACTTTACTCTTAACATTAATTAATCAAAAATTAAAAGACACATAAATAATTAAACTTTATCATTACAACTAAAATGAATGGAGTGAATATCACTTAATTACTTATAATATTTATTTCAGAGGTACAAGTTCCCGTAAGAAATATACTCATTATTTTTTCAAGAAGTTTAATCCTTTTTTTCTTTTTTTGTTTTTAAAAGTTTAATGAACAATAACGTTCTTCCGGTCCTAACCAAATAACCATCCTTCTTTTGGCTTCAAATTTCCTAGAAATAATATTAAGATATTGTTTAAACATAATTATACATTGTTTATAGATGGTTATAAAATATGTACATTGCTTATACATTATGTACAGAACGGAAATATTTTAGACAAAACTGTGTATACACTTGTATACATAATGTATAAGGATTTTGAAAACTAAAATGAAAAGAATTCTACGGTAGTTCTGGGAAGAAGTTTTTTAAGATATGACTTTATTATGAAATTCAAAATGTTCCCTAATTTATAACATAATTCAATCTTTTATTTAGTCTCCACCATAATGTATAACGTTTCTGGAAATGTATACTATTGTTTTATGAAGTTAGGTTTTTATCAAAAAAAAAATAGTCATTTTGAATCAAAATTTTTTATTACAAGTAGGTTAACATTCGTCTCCTTTCTAGTAAGCCTTCAAGGTGGGGGTCGATTATAAATTGCTCAAAGGAAGAAGAACGTATAAGTGAGGAGAAGATCGAGAGCCATCTCCCATGGAAATTTGAAAAGAATCGAATCAAGAAGATGCTAAGATGACTTGTTGAGTTTCATGAACGTCCGTTGAAGTAGGTCTTAGGTCTAATTCACACCCCAAAGCTAGCTCAAAAAAAAAACTAGCTCAAAGGGAGAAGGATTGCCTAAATCTTATAAGGAGACCGCCCATTAATCACTAATGTAGGACTTTGTGTGTCAACACCCCCCTCACACCCACTACTTAATATCTTGTGCATGGACAATTTTTCGGAGTCCAAGATATGGATAATTTTTTGGAGGTCCAATATTGGATGAGACAGTTCCTGCTTTGATACCATGTTGAAGTAAGTCCTACATCTAACTCACACTCCAAAAGTTAGCTCAAAAAAAGGTAGCTCAAAAGGAGAAGAATTGCCTAAACCTTATAAGAAAATCACCCATCACATTAACCAACAATGTAAAACTTTCTGTCTCAATAACGTCCATTATTCTTTTTAGTCAAAAATCAATTTATCACTTCAATGTGAAATTTCCCTATTTAAGAAATCACAGTCGGGCACAGTTGGAGCTTAAATTGTCTGTCTCATGGTCATGCCTGCTTAGACATTAAGGCTTGAGTGACAATTGTGAAGTATTTCTTTGGCTCCTTTCTTTGATGGTGACAGGTGGCTATTCTTCACCTCTCCATTTGCATTTGATCAACAAATATTTAGTTTATTCATTTTCTAATAAAAATTATATATTTAAAAATTACATAAGTAAATTATCATTAATTATAACATCAATAACTAAAAATAATTAAAAGTGGGTAAAAAGTAGGATTGAGTTTCGGCTGAGTCATCATCATGCTTGCTCATTGATTACTTCGTCTCTTGCCACGTGGACTGTTCATGTAAGTAGTAGCTCGACATGTGTGCTTGAGAGTATATTCGTAATTCTTGATAGTTCTTTCATTATAATTTATTTGTCTTACTTTTAGTGATAAAAAATGCTGCTGATCATGATAGTTATAATATAATTAAACTGAGAAATTTATTTATATTGATATATAAATTTTTGATACGGGACTAAAAAAAATTTCATATTGATTGATCGCTTGAGCAGCTTCTGCTAAGTCAATAAAAAAATAATTTGTGAGCTTTTTGATTTAATCTTTTCAATGTAAATGTGTATCAACGTATCTACTTCAGCGACTTCATAATATTTTTCTAGCTACTTCAATTATAATTTTATAATATCTTCTAAAATATATAGAAAAAATCTATCCATATCATATAAATCGAGACTAAAAAATAATTTATATTGGGTCTGTGCTACCACGGGCTTTCGCCACTATTAATTATATATACAATAGATTACTACACTTATATATAAGCAAATAAGAGAGTAGCTTTCGATCGTCCTACCTACTTGAGTTGTCGGCTTCTTCTCCTTTATCATGTGGGTCAATAAAAAAATTTTTTTGCACTTCTTAATTTAATCTTTTTAAGGCACCTGTATATTGACATCTTTGCTTCGATTTCTTTGTTATTTTTTCAACTGCTTCAACTATGTCATCATAATCAATTATTTTAAATCATGTAAATGTTAAAATTAGAATAAAATAAATATAAATAAAAAATTAAGTCTTTTTTTTAAATCAAACAAATAAAATTAAATAACTATTTTAATAATCTTTTAGTGATTATACTTGTCTCAAAGAGGAAATACTTTTAAAAAAATATAACAGTATAAACAAACCAAGAAGTTTATGTATATTAATATATACTCACAAAATATTATATGTGCAACATAAATTAATACCAAAAAAGTAATATATATTATTTAAAATTAACATAAAATGTACTATAAGTCTAATAATTATTAACTTAAATTTTGTAAATATATTTTAAAAAAATCTATTGATATCATATAAATTAAAATAAAAAAATAATTTATATAAAAAATCTATTAAATATTACATAAATTAAAATTAAAAAAATAATATATATTAAATCTATGCTAACACGTACCATAGAAATTGCGTCCAAATTTTTATTGAACTACGAGTTTTGTGAACAAAAAATGAAGTACAAAACGATAAAAATAGTCTTTTAAATTTCAACTGGCGCTCACAATTCGTCTACCGTCTATCGATGCAAAACACAATGTACCAAAAACAAATATTTATTTATTGCAATAGAAGGCTTAATTTTCACTTTCTCTGATTTTCTATTTTAAAGAACATTACAACAACAACAAAAAAGTCGTGCCAATATTTGAAAACCCGGAAAGAGGATTTAGTGTAAGTGGATACTAGAAAACAATCAAACATTATGCTACGAAGTGATTCCAATTCAGACAGTCTTTAAAGTTTCAAATTTTATTAAAATAATTTGAAAAAGTTATATTTTATTCTTATAAACATGGAAACATTTCTAATAAGTGAATCATATCTCATAAACAATGAATCAGAACGACCTAAGACGCCTAATATATAAATCAATATCTGTATGTTTATATTATAAATAAATATTTGCAATCACATATTATTATAATTTTCAAATACATAATTTTTACAAGATTTATTCCTTCTGTTCATTTTATGTGTCATCTTTTGATTTGACTCGATATTTAAGAAAAAAAGAAAGACTTTTAAAATTTGTGGTTTAAAATCATTATTAGATATTTGTGTGGTTGAGAATAATCGTATTAAAGGTAAAAAAAGAAATTTTAAAGATAAATTGTTTTCAATTAGAGTAAGGTGTCATTTTTTTGGGACGGACCAAAAAGAAAATGGTGCCACATAAAATAAAATGGGACAGAGAGAATACTATTTATATATGGTCAAATTACTTTGTATGTATATATGATTGAAGTTGAATTCCTCCTCGACTAGTTGCTCTGTTCACTTGCACTTCATCTGAACTCTGTTAGTGAAGATCTTGAATCTGCACTGCTTCTCCAAAATAAATTGGAGCTAGGGAAGCTAAAACTTGTTTGGCTTTATCTTCTTCCTTCAGGAGTAAGGCATGACCCTTCATCATTTGAAGTGATATTACTAGTTTATAATATACATTTGATTTCCTTCAAACGTAGTATACCTCATTCTGATTTCTTACGTTTTTCAATTTTATCTATGTATAGTTTGTGTCAGTTTTCTGACCTGCTTGACTTAGTTATTCTAATGAAACTGCTTATCATCAGCTTCCACTTACACCACTTTGTTTTTTTTCTTCCTATTTGGCATAAGGAATTATTGATCCAAACAATATTCAAATGATTAGTGCATTTTATCATTCAAGAGTTAATTCTTTATGTTAAAGTTGTTATAAACCATACGTAACTAGTTGAAATTTATAAACTAGCAAACTTAATCATGAAAAATTGAGAGTTGAGTGACGATGATTAATTATCATGGTAAGAACTAAGCGCAAATGTCATAATAGACGCAGGAGAATAAATGTATAAAAATTCATTAATTCTTTCTAATGAACTTAATTTCTGTAAAGTTAGATGAATATGTACACTAATTTCTTTAGAGAGTCATGTTGTTGATGTATTTATATCATGTCCCAGTGACCTAGGACCAAAATGCCTTGATGCATCGCCCTTTATATCGCGATAAGGACGATATTTAGATAACATATATAGTTTTTGATGATTCTAGCTTATTACGGAACCAGCATTTTTATCAAGGGTATTCATACTTTTAGAACATGGATGACTGATTTTTGTATCAAGGGTGTTCAACAATTGATATTTATCAAAATATCTATATTTAACCTATATATTCAAAAAAAAATTCAATGAAAGATGTTTATTTGACCACTCTTTAATAAATATAGTTTTGCCCTAGCTTTAGTTTGGTGGAGTTGGGGTTGGTTAAAAATTCCACTTCTTCATTTTTATATGCACGCTTGAACCCAATTAAGTTTTTGGGATTTCTACGTAAACTTGAAAGGTCCAATAATATGTTCATTTTAGCCACAAAAATGCTCCTACTTAGCCACATTTTAGCCCATATTTCTAGTCTAATCATCAAAACTTTTGATCCAAATTTAGTAAAAGAATTTCTATCCTACTAATATCTTGTTACGACAAAGAATAATTAAGCAACATGCAATATCTAGCCCATCTATTGTGGAACAGGAAAACAGCCAATTATCATGCAAGAATATATAGTACATATCCTACGTCTTTTCTCATTGTATTGAAATTTTCAAACAAATAATCAAACATGCGATCTTTTATTTTTATTTTTCTAAAAAAGAAGAAGAAGATAAACATGTGATGTGAATTATACGTCATTGCACTTGTCGTAAATATTTATCATGAAGTACATAGTTCTAGAAGCAATTATTGAGCCAAATTCAAGCTGATCTCAAATCTCATCACACAACATTACCTGATTATTTATTCTTAATATATACATCCCTCCATTTTAATTTACTTATCTGATTTTAATTTGATACTAAAATTAAGAAAGCAAAATAATTTAAAAAGTTATTATATTCATGTTAATAATATAATACAATTAACATAAGTAATTATTTTCAAGAAAAATTCAATTGTAACTATAAATAAAAGCTATTTTTTTGAATATAGTAAAAATTTTGAACATAAGTTATTATTTTCAAAAAAAAAAATTCAATTGCAACTATAAATAAAAACTATTTTTTGAATATAGTAAGAATTTAAACTACTCAAAGTCTGACAAAAATTGATTTGAAGATGAGTTAGAATTGAATTTAATGGAAGAAAGATATTTTAAATAATAATTTTACCGGAGGAATTTTTTTAGTCGAAAGCTAACAAAGGGTACTTTTACTCCAATTCTAATAGTTAAGGAGTATTTTTGGCCCTTTTTCATTTCCGTTAGAGAGAAAGAGGTATTTTTGAGCTAAAAATATAATTAAGAGATATTTTCCAGCAAAAATATTTAATGGAAAGGTATTTTTGAGCCAATAGCTAACGAAGGAGTATTTTTGCTCATTTCAAATAGTTCGAAGATATTTTTAACTTTTTTTTCTATATTTTAATTTAAAACGACAAGATTCAAAATTCTTATTTAATTTCTCTTTTTGAATAGTCTGAGAATATTTTTAATTATTTTCTTATATTTTAATTTAAAATGATAAAATTTAGAAATTTTATTTGCTTTTTTAAATTTTATATTAAATTAAAATCAAAACAAACAAATAAAACAAAAAAATAATTATAAAAGTAAGTGTTGTGTGGCCAAGAGACATTCATGAAAAGGAAAATAAAATAGGAATCCTTTTTTTCTATCTATGGACAATATATGATGAGATCACAATCAGTAAAGCAAAGATAAATGTACTCCACAAAATCCAACAAGAATCTGAACTAGTGCATCATCTCATTTTCCTGTCATTGCTTTAACACACAAATATTATGGTACGATCTCCATTTTGAAAGATCGCAATCTTTTTAAATATGATTAATGTAGAGTCTTTCAAAATTATGAGTGTACGTCCATGAGGCATTGAAAAGAGACAAGAAAATGATGACAAGTGTCATTGTTGCTTAAGATAATTTTGCATGGCGGCGTCAAAATGTTTAGTGAATCGATAATGTGAATAGGTTATTTATATATGTGAAGCTAAATTTGTGATATTTATTGAACTGTAACGCTCTTACCTGGCAATCTTATATTAGTCTGGAAATGTATCGACTTCCCTTTTGGATATGTATCTGAATTAGAATTACAAAATATACCTTCTCTTTAAAAAAATAAAATAAAATGATTTATCATCTACAGTATTTGCTATTTACTTTTGAAGTTGATTAAGAATTTAAGTTGGATTCACATTAAAATATCTCACCTTAAGGATCCCTACAAAACAATCTATATTTATATTTATAATATATTAAAAGCATGAAAATTTTATAAATATCATTTAAATTTTTCGTCCTTCATTTCCTTTTTAAATAAAATCATTATTTTTTACTATTTTTCTTTAAATTCTTATTAATTATATTTATAATATTAAATTTTAAAATATGAAAATAAATGATAAAATATCTAGCCGTGAAAAAACTCCAAAATCTTTCTTATTTTAATAGGTTTCTACTTCTTTCTTATTTGGATTAAGAAATATTCAATAATAACTAAGAAAAATTCTAATTTACCATGATATTTAAGATTATTATAAATAAATAATTACTTTTATAGTGAAGTATTTATTTTTTCATAAATTTATAATTAAATTTAATTTTTTTGTATAATATTTGTCACTAAATAAGATACAAACTTTGATCACGCACAAAAAAATATACTCTTTAATCATTGGCGAAACACGTACAACAATACTATTATTTCATTCTAAAAACTTAGAACCCAAACCTCGAGCGGTGAGAAAACTACACTATTGAGCCTTTACAAATTCTATCTTCTTACGAAAGCTAGTCATCAACTTACACTAAATTAAATCTGCTATTATCTAGTTGGATTAAACCTTTAACCTCTCTAGAAGCTGTTTTAGAGGAATAAAAGATTTTATTTCCACTAGATGAGGTCAATATATTTAAATTAATAAATTAGAAAAAATCTTAAAATATCTAGGATTGAATCAACAGAGTCTCACGTTCGTTTAATACATGTATTTGATTTCTTCGAAGCTATTAAAGAATTATCTAGTTGATTGGCGTCTCTAACACAAGTGGGTGCTACTGAAATCAAATTAAATTGAAAATTTATTTTTTATCGGCATATAATATATATATGATTCCCTTTCCCTACAACTTTGGTGATAAATATACCTTGAAAAATTGACCGGACGTCCATTTTGGCTGTTGCAACCTCCCTTGAATTTTTTAAAAGCCAAGGACTGACTTGTGTGTGGTTCAAAGAGAGACATATCATGTTCTATTTAGAGCAAATTTCCAAGTACAACAAAAAAAATGATGTATTTTGGAGGAAAAAAGAAAACAAACCATGAATGTTTGGTGGGATGAAAATAAGTAAAGTTGTGTGCCAATATATGAACCGCATGCAGTTCTTCCAATAATACAAGTCAACTGCTATGTTCAGTACAATGAATTTGGCTCATAAAATAAATACACCTACTTGCAACTTGTCTTTGTATGTTAAAATTCAAAATTTTCACTAAAACAATTTTAAAAACTAAAAATATAATACTTTAAATTTGAGCCTCTTGAATGACTAAGCCAACTTTTATTCTTAGATTGAAAGAATTCAAAATCTTTATATATAAAAAGTATTTTTTAAAATAATTTTATATATTTGTTTTTCTAACATAAATCCCTCACGAACTTATATATCTTTTGCACGATTTTCCATTTGTCCATTCCCTTCTCAGCAATTCACAACCACAAAATAAAGGGAGAATAATAAGTAGTAGTAGTAGTATATCATTGTGAGTGTTTATATTTGTTTTTGTGGTATAAGACAAACCGCTATTTTATGGATTACTGGCGGCTCAACCTCACTCACTCCTTTTTCCGGATGAAAATTATTTACACCTTTAATAATTTAAAAATATATTTTTTTAGTTTTAATTTAGTTATCAGAGTAAAAATTGATATATCTGTTAAAAATAATTAATATAATATATAATTTAATTAACCTTCATGTTCTCCACATAATATCTCATAATTTAGGTTTTATCACTCTACTTTTA
>JAOTQJ010090010.1:0-12095 GCA_025642045.1 Solanum sejunctum
CCCACTTCTTCTAACCTAACTCCCAATCTAGCCAAACGATGGGCCTCTTTAGCCAACTTTTTATCACCACCATCAGCATAAGCGTGGCTACCTATAGACACCCTACTCAAACCATCCACCACCACATTAGCCTTACCCGGATGATAATTCACTCTTATATGATAGTTCTTAAGGAGTTATAACCATCTCTTTTGCCTCAAGGTAAGATATTTTTTAGTTAATACATATTGGAGACTCATACGATCGGTGAATACATCAACATAAACCACATACAAGTAATGACACCAAATCTTTAATGCAAATACCATGAAAGCTAGTTCAAGATCATGGTTAGGATAGTTCTTTTCATTCACCTTGAGTTTCCTTGAAGCATAGGCTATCACCTTACCATTTGGCATTAGAACACAACACAAACCAACTCTAGAAGAATCACAATATACAACATATCCCTCTAGCCCTTTCGGTAGTGAAAAAACATTTGGAAGCTCCCCTCACACTCATCGGTCCATATAAACATGGCATTATTTTGAGTCAATTAGTCAAGGGAGAAGTAATAGAAGAAAACCCATTCATAAATCTCTTATAATAACCCATTAAACACAAAAAGCTCCCAATATTTGACAGGATCAATGGTCTAGGCCAATTTCTAATCACATCCATCTTCTTAGGATCCACCTTATACCATCCCCTAACACCACATGCCCTACGAAGGCAACCTACCTCAATAAAAATTCACACTTCTCATATTTGGCATATAAGTTATCTTCCCTCAATCATTGCAACACAACCTTCAAGTGAGACCTATACTCCTCCTCACCACGAGCATAGATCAAAATATCATCAATGAATACCACAACAAATGAATCAACGTAGAGTTTGAATACCCTATTCATAAGATCTACGAAGATTGTCAGTGAGTTGGTTAACCCAACAGACATCACTACAAACTCATAATGCCCATACCTAGTCTAGTAGGCCATCTTAGAAATATCACACTCCCTCACATTCACTTGATGATACTCAGAATAAAGATCAATCTTAGAAAAATGGCTAGCCCTTTGCAGTTAGATGAATAAATCATCAATTACTAGAAGAGGATGCGTATTCTTGATGGTGACCCTATTAAGTTGCCAGTAGTCAATACACATTCTAAGGGACCCATACTTCTTTTTCACAAATAACACTAATATACCCTAAGGTGATTGTCTAGGCCTAATAAATCCCTTTAGCTACAATTCTCTCAATTATTCCTTCAGCTCCGCTGGGGCTATATGATAAGCGGTAATAAAAATGGGTTGAGTATTGGGAAGGAGTCCTATACCAAAATCTTTTTTCCTTTTGGGAGGTACACTGGCAAGGTCATTTGGAAAGACATCAAAGAACTTATTAACAACTAGAACCAATTATATGGGAAGGACTTTGTAGTTCACATCCCTAACCTTCACATGATAGTAAAGACACCCTTTAGAGATCAACATATGATCTTTAATACAAGAGATGAACCTACCCTTGACTACCACATCATGATTCTCTCACTCAAGGATGGGCTCATTTGGGAATTAGAATTTTGTCCTACGATATGATCAATAGAAACATAGTATGCATGCAACCAATCCATCCCAAGAATGACATCAAAATAAACCATGTCCAGCTCAACAAGATCAGAAGGCAATACTCTACGCAAAATACAAATAGGACAATCTGTATAAAACTTCCTAGCAAAAGTAGATGCACCAATAAGAGTAGACACCAAATATGACTTACACAACAATTCAGGGTCAACATGGAGCTTTTTGGCAACAAAGGGTGTAACAAAAGAAAGAGTGGTACCCAGATCAATCAATGCATACATATCAAAATCAAAGATTTTCAATATACCAGTGATGACATCAAGAACTTCCTCAACCCTTTTCCTTCCATGCAAAGTATAAAAGCGATTATGCCTTGGGGCACCATCTTGCCGGCCACCTCTTACTAAAGGAACAGCATTAGCAGTTGTGGGAGAACCTCCTTACCCTTGTTGCGATTTAGAGGGCAATCCATCACCTTATACATGACTTCCCCACAACTATAGCAAGCATTTGTGTCTGTTAAGCATGGACCCCTACCACATTTTGGACACCCACCATTACGATCCACACCTCAGGCCCTTGGAAAATCATTGGCAACCTTCTTTTGAAATGCATATGAAACACCTGTCTTTGATGAAACTGGCCACACTTTTGAAACTTCCCCTAAAAATAGGCCCTTTTGGCCTCATGACCCCTCATTTTCCTAAATTTCTCCTCCTCCATTTGTTTAACAAAGGTCATCAAACATGACAAGTCCATGTCACTAATCAGCATGGCAGACCGACACTCCTTACTAACTAAGTCAAAAATACCCATCACAAATTTACTCATCCTAGATGTTGAGTTGACCACCAAATATGGAGCATATTTCAAAAGTTGGTTAAACTTGAGGGCATACTCCCTCACACTCAGAGACCCTTATCTCAAATTCATAAATTCCACTAACTTGGCTTCCCTAGGTTTAAGGGGGAAGTACTGATTAAGGAAGGCCACCTTGAACTCCTCTTAAAGCACCACATAGTTGACTCCCTTCTCTTCCGCTTATTGATTGTACCATATTTGTGCTATCTCTTTGAGTTAGTAGGATGCCAATTCCAGCTTATCCTCCAACCTGACACCCATGATAGACAAAATCTTATCGACCTCATTAATGAACTCTTGAGGGTCCTCACTCACTTTTGACCCATGGAATTCTTGGGTATTCATTCTCATGAAGTCTATCAATTAAGATGCTGGTGTAGGACCATTAGGGGTTTGGGCCCCTTGGTTGGCTTGATTAGCCATAGCTTGTACAAGTAAAGTGAGAGCATAGCGAAGCTCTCCATTAGCCGATTGCTCCCCGTGTGTGCGGGCTCTTCTCCCTCTTGTGTTAGGGATGATCTAGCATAGAAAAGGACCATCCTTAGGGAAAAAACCTTACTTCAACTTCTATAGCACGACATAGAGTAAGAAAAAGTAAAATATTTCCTAAATTCCTCATAGCCTCTAACTCATAGTTGCAGTGCACACACAACCATATACAAGACTCTAATCGATGTGGTGTGTTGGACACCTAGGATCTAACAACCTAATGCTTGGATACCAAGTTTTTTATGACCCAAGCTTAGGCCTAGATGTGACATGGTGCAATGGGAACCCAAAGGGACCCCAAGCAAGCCTCTTAGAACATCATTACACATCTTTAGTCATGGAAGCAATGAAACAAGCATCAATATATAATAAATTCAGATAAACGGGGCTAAGGGAAAACTTTCATGTCATTGACTTCAAAAAAAATAGAGTAAAGGCTCATAGAATAGATACATAACATGTGTAACAACACCTCTGCTACATAGATAAGAGCGGGGGCCACGACAAGCAACTAAGCTCATCCTCATAGTCATTACATAAACAAAAGAAAGATAGCCTAGTATGTAGCAAGAGATCATATAATACATCCGCGGAATAGAGTAGTCACAAACAAGCATGAGAGACAATCGTACTAGCCATGTGGAGGGGGCAGATGATCAAGCAATGCTCCGGTTCCTATATAGTGATATTATATAGGCATAGAGTATGCAATAATACATCGGAATGTACTAAATATGTAGGATGCAATGCAACAATAGATAGACATCATAGGCAAAATGCATAAAAATACTTAATAGGTAGCATAATAGCAAGATGGCATGTATGAATGATGCTTGAAGTAAAAATCATGCTAATATAGAACTTAAGACATGTCCAAGGAGTGACCATTCTTAGTGTAATCCAAGGCCTACCATCTTCTTCGAGAGGTGCATAAGGTATAAATCCCTTCATGAGGTTAATGGAGTATAAACCCCCAAATAAGGTTGATGGGTACAGACCCCTAACAAGGTTGCATGAGCCTGCCACCTCGCAAGCAAGGGAATTGAGATACAAACCCCTCAACAAGGTTACCCGAGCCTACAATCCCTCAAGTGAGGCTAGGTCATCCCCAATGTCATGACCCAAGCCTAGGGCTTAGATGTGACAGGCGAATGGGGAACCCAAAGGAATACCAAACAAGCCACATTGCACATCATTACACATCCTTGGTTGCGGAAGTATCTAAAATAACAACGAGAAATAATTATAAACAAGGGAATTGGGTCTAAAGATAAACATCCAAATCATAACATCAACAAACAAGAGAGTTAAGACTCATAACATAGATACAAATCATGTCCAATAACACCTCCATTACATATATAAAAGCGGGGGCAAGACAAGTAACTTGGCTCACATAGACCAACATCGCCTGAATGGAGGACTCACCAGAAAGCTTGATTGGAACCATACTATCCACGTGGGTGGAGATGCTCAAGCGGGGCTCCACTTCATACATGATGAAATCATGTAGTCATAGAGTATGTGTTAGTACATTTGAATGTACTAAGTATGTGAGATACAATGCAACAAGAGATAAGAAATATAATCAAAATGCATAGTCACAACAAGAGATTGTATATTAGCGCATGGCATGCATGAACAACGCTTGTAGTAAAACATGCTTAAAAATAATCATTCTTACATAGCTTGTTTAACCCAAAAAGATAATATGATTAGATCATCCAAATACCTTGTATTAGAGGGTGAGGGATTTAGCATGAGTCTTAACCCCTTCTATTGGGTAATGGATGGTACATGAGATAATGGATAACACATGAGGGTAAAACATAGCATAAGTTACAACCCATACATATGTGCATATGAGGATAAGGTATTCCACATAGTTCATAACCCATTCATATATGTGTATTTCATAACGTCAAACCATACATGGGTGTAAGGAGTACAACATAGTTCATAACCCCTATATGTGATTATGAGTGCATGGCATAACCTCAAATGAATACATAATGTAACCCTAAATCATACATAAGGATAAGCAGTATCATATAATTCGTAATCCCTACATGTAGACATGAGTGCTTGAATAGAATAACTTCGTACATGAGGGTAAAGTGTACAATATGATCCATAACCCCTATATGTAGGAATTAGCATTTCACTAGAGGATAAACACATAGCATAATTCATTATCCCTTTTAGTAGGCTTCACAATACACAAAAATATAGACCTTACAATAAGAACCCCATAACTCATAAACAATTCACAGGAACATAACAACATGAGAGCACAATAATCCACTTGCAATACCATAGGTGTTTTACACTATTAAACACACACATATGCATTCCTTTTCATCATAATTTGGTCATCACATAAATACAACATTTCATCATTGTTTCATCACTATAATATCATTCAACTCATAAAACATTCATTGGACCTTCAACTACTCAAGAAAACCTAGCCGGACATTTTATCAAATATTCGGATGGTTTGTAGTGCTAGTATAAGGCCATACAATTCAAGAGTAAAATCATGCTAGTAAATCTCATATAAGACCGTTAATCAATGCCATGCAATACCCTCAAGTAGTATACATTAAAACCCCTCTTCAAATCTTAAAATAGATCCAAGATTTATAGCTCAAAACATAGCAAAACAATCACACTTTCACATAGCTTTATAATAGTATGCAGTGAATTTCATAATACGTAAGACCCATTTGTAAATCAACTTTAAATCATGTAATTTGAGTTAAAGGAGTCAGGGGTATCATGGGCGAAAGGAACCCATAAAAGAAACCCACATACCATAGCTTTTGGAGAAACTTTGAAGAAGATTGGAGATGGAGACTTGAAGCTTAAAGGAGAATCTTGAGATCTGAATGAGCCTTTGAGACGTGAATTTTTAGAGAAATATAAGACTAAGTGTTTGAGTGAGTATTGGGGAACGTTTAGGATGATATAAGGGTGAAATATAGCTAAGTATAGGTAAAAACTATTTGGGAACTCTTAAGCCCAAAACTCAAAAGTCTTGGACCGCAAGAAAAATAATTGGGCAGAATTTACACAGGTTCTCATCACAGACTTGTCGGAAAGATGAAGTTTATGCGTGTCCAAAACAGCTGTGCGTCGCGTCACAATCGCTGACCTATTATGAAACTAAAATTTTGGAAATTTGCAATTATGATTCAATTGCTCTAAAATCAGGTTTAGACACTTTTCCCCCCCTAATTTTGGCCCCCTGAACTGGAATATAAAGTCGAATTTTCGATATCAAACACAAATTTTGAGATATATGAAATTTAAAATTTTAGGCATTTTGAGGTACATATTTGGGCACTTTTTGGGGTCATTTCAATATCTCTTCGTTGGGAAAATTTATCCCCGAATGTTAAATAAACATGTATGAGAAGAGTAATCATGGACAAATCAGCCCCAACAAGGATACAATAATATATTTAAAACACAATTTTTAAAATATCAAAAGAAGTGTCAAAAATCATCATGAACTTGTTAACATAAACATGGATGCATGCAAATGACATAGGTCTGAAACATAAGACTTGGAATCATGAAAGGACTAGACATATCATCATAGGCTCGAATAGAAATGAATTAGATACGAATGTTGTTTTTCTATGCCTGCTCCTTGAGAGACACTTAAAACTTGATGAATATTCCAAGGAGCCTTACGAACATCACACCCTCATTAATCAAGTTAGAACACACACACACACATACACACATATGTTGGACACTTAGTACCAAGTCACCATGTCCGCCTTGGTAGAAATGCTCCATCTTTATTAAGACAAAAATTAATGCCTTACTTAACTAGACCCCCTTCAACCATAGCATATTCAGAAACATCAAAGCCACTACATCATCATTCTCAACCTTATCCACCCTAGTTAGCCAGTGAACTCCTCCAACCACCTTCTCTCCACCCAAAGATCTCCACTTTCATTTTTGGCAAGCAACCTCACCTTCTTCAAATTCACAACATCACCCTCAAATGATTCAATAGCTCTCGCTCACTATCAAAAATAACCAACACATCCTCACCAAGAACCATCATAGATGTGGAAAGGTAGGGATTAAAGAACCTATTCATGGGACCTATAGACATGACCAGTTCATAAGTCAAACCAAAAGACACCACCCCAAATTCAAGATATTGGAAAGGACATCAAGGACTCATTGATCACCGAAAATAACTCAATGGAAATAGCTTAGGTTCAAAACCCCTAACTCTTGCAAGATGAAAAATCCAATCCATTAGTGTTCAATTGTAACTTAAAATAAGGATTGGGCTTACCCCTTCACTACAACTCAAAGATGATTTAAAAAAAATGAATTGGGATTTAACTCGGGCCCTACCATCAATAAAGACACAATATACATGTAACTAATCCAATCCAAGAATGACATCAAAATACACCACATTGAATCCAACAAGTTATAAGGTAGGACCAAATAAAATAAGAATATAAAATAGTATCGATAAACCTTCTATCAATAATAGACTTGTCACGCCCAAAAGTCCCGTTAGGGCGAACTGGCACCCGTTGTCGATAAGGCTCGGGAGAACCAACCTGTATCTATATGCTTTCGTACATATTATAAGGGATTTCGACATTAGATATGCCTTTAAGAGATTAAATAGTGACAACAAGCTAAAACGAAACGCATATGGCTAGGCCGTTAGGGCCACGATGTTTAAAGTACGAGATAGGACCACACTTTAATTTACATAGTGTAAAAGCCTCTAGATAACAAAAAGTAACTAATGAGGGTCAGGACAGGCCTCGCCTCAGCTAATTTTATCATACAATCATATACGCTCTAGACATGCAATGCTCCGAAGTAAACTGGAACTTGGTATCAGTAGCTAGATAGGCTGTACTCCTACTAAAAAATCTACTAGCACCTGTATCTGCAGCATGAAATACAGGTCCCATGTAAGGGATATTAGTACGAGATAGTATACTGAATATGTAAGGTAGGATATACTATATGTGAAGTAAAAACTCAAATGAGACCATGCACTAGTTCAAGATTAGAGACCACCTTTGGTTATACTTTGTAATCATGTACTTTATGTTCTTTATATTACTTTACTTTTACCGTATAATCTGTGCACAACTATAACATAATTGACCAACTAATCTATAGTAAACTATATTGGGATAATCCCTGGATAGGTTCTTACTTAAACCCTCGGGATACTACCCATGATAGGATCATCCCAGGCTATGTGATTCTTCCACCCCTTAGGCTACCACGTATTAATAAATAATATACTGTATCTTTCAATTACCTTTGAGATGATTCTTGTGGTGGTCAAAATATTATAGCTATAGGACTGTATACATAGCCTATGACATGTAGATAATCATACAAGACAATATGATAATGAAATGAGTACGTTACATAAATAATGAAATGCGTATGAAATGGAATAACTCGTTAACTTCATCTGGCAACAGAACCCATGTAACTTGGCATCCATATATGTATGCAAATTTGATGGTGACTATGTATGGGAGCATATGAACATGTCCAAGAGTGTAGACACAATTAATAGTTATCTTAGAGTTGGCAAATGCCGTTATGTCCTAATAGAGCATCTAGATTTCGTGCCAAGTAATACGAAATCAAGTAGCCTTACATACCTCGTTGTATGACCTCATTACTACCTTGGGTTAACCTTGTCATCCTTCAAATATTTATCTACAATATGGTATGTTATAATACGAGTATTAACAGCAAAGAAACACTTCTTGGCAGCCCAATATCACAAAAACAAACAACCGGGTAGCAAGCCTATAATTAGCGACACAGACACATTCCTTCAATTTTTCACTTATAGTCGTATTTTCTAACACACATTAATATGTACCAATTATGTGCAGCATGTTTTAGTAACAAAATAGTCTTACAACAGTCCACAATGCACAACACATAACAATTCTACACAATCTACAAATGGACAGCATAACGTTACCTCCCTTCACTACATTTCGATATCGACAATTCCAAACCTGTTCCAACTGTAACCAAACTATTCCAACAACATATACACATACAAATAGTACTAAAATAGTATTAGAATAGCACCCAATAAGTCGTGAAGGATGTGAGCCAACAACCTTCCATCCAACAGCCCAAAAGTTCCAATCAACATTACACTGAAGATAACATAATAAACGCATTTGTTAAATGAAACAAAAATCAGGATAGCAACCTTATGGTAATATTTATACCTCAAACTATATTAATAACATCAATTTGTATTTATAAAACATCCCATAAACCATAGAGAAGTCACTAAAGTAAAAGACAAGTGTGTAGAAACTTTCTATATACATGTTGTCCCAAATTTCCAGCACAAACATACTAGCATATAATTGTTGTTTTTCATAAGAATACCATACTAAACACATGTGTATACCACTACCTTTAAGATGTAGTGCTTCTCCAATAACCCTAGAAGTTCCCTTGTGGTTGTTTGCTAGGTTGAGAGAGTGTAGAAAGAAATTTGTGAGAGATAAAAGTTTTACAAGTCTAAGAGTGAATAAATGTTATTGCTTATAACCCCTTTTTAAAGGACTAGTTTGGGCACCTTTCTTTTGAAATTTTGAACACATAATACCAAACATTATCAAACTGGTTATCCAGTAGCTTGGCCCTTACACTTGGGCCTAAATCGGTCTCCAAGTTGATGGGTTTGGGCTACCCATTTTCCAACTTTCCCTTCACTTAGTTTGGACCCAATTAGCCAAGTGGGTTGTCGTGCATTTGGGCCCTTTTATTATACTTATTTGGCTGAAAATATAGTCATTTATGATGATAAAACATATGCTAAAATCATACCATTAACACAAACTTTATTCATAATCGGACTTGGACAAATTCGACGTCAAGCCTCGTCTCCGTTTAGCTAGCAAATTTAAGCTAAGCAAGTAGGTGACTCACCTACTAGCTTACTTAGTCCTACAAGAACCTCAATTCTCTTACTTTATAAGGCTGCGATCTCCTCAATTAGACATAAAACATGCATACACTCGACCCTCTTCAGCGTTAGACACATATATCCCCTAAAACAGAAGATTCGAGAACTTTTTAAAATGGACGCTAATTTGACCAAACAATATCATGTTTCATTTGCATTATATGATGATTTTAAGGTGTGGGGTGTTAAATCCTCCCCTTTTTAGGAACATTCATCCTCGTATGTTAGGACAATTGGATAGCTTAACCAAGTTTAAACCTTTACTTACACAAACGTTTGACAATACATTAAGTATTCAATCACACGTAGCTATTAGTGTCCTAATTCTGCATATTGCACTTCCTTTTTAGCTTAAAATAAAAAGGGTACTTTGATTTCATTGCATCCTCTGCCTTCGATGTTATTTCTTCCACTTGGTGGTTTCTCCAAAGTACTTTACTGAAGCTATATCTTTATTCCTTCACTTCTTAACTTGACGATCTAGAATAGCAATAGGTACCTCTTTATATGTGAGGTTTCTTATAACCTTTACATCCTCAATAGGAGTGATACGGGATGGGTTACCTATGCATTTTCGAAGCATTGAGACATGAAAAGATGGATGAACCACTGAAAGCTCTGGGGTTATCTCTAGTTCATATCCAACCTGTCCGAACCTCTTAATAATTTTATATGGCCCTATGTAACGTGGGCTCAGTTTTCCTTTCTTACAAAATCTCATAACTCCTTTTATTAGAGACATCTTTAAAAATACCCAATCCCCTGCTAAGAATTCTAGTCCTCTCCTTCTAGCTTCTGCATATGATTTGTGATGACTTTGGACTGTTTCTAGTCGCTGCTTTATCACCTTAACTTTTTTTATGGCTTGTTATACTAGATCTGGCCCAAGTAAGGTAGTTTTACCCACTTCAAACCATCCAGTTGGTGACCTACATTTCCTCTCATACAAGGCTTTATAAGGTGCCATCTTGATACTAGTGTAGTAGCTATTATTATAGGCCAAATCAATAAGTGGCAAATGGTCCACCCAACTACCTTTAAAGTCCAATGCATAAGCTCGCAACATATACATTCTGCTTGACCGTGTATTTGGGGGTGGAATGTTGTACTCAGATTCACTTGTGTCCTTAAACTCCTTTTGAAGGACATCCAAAACTTTATAGTGAATTGAGCACCTTAGTTAGATATAATGGAGATTGGGACTCCATGTAGCCTGACTATCTCTTTGAGGTTTAGCTTGGGATATTCTTCAGCTATATAATTACTCCTGATTGGTAAGAAGTGTGCTAACTTTATGAGTCTATCAACTATTACCCATATTGAGTCAAACTTCTAAGATGTGCGAGGCAAACCTATAACAAGATCCATACTGATCATATCCCACTTTTAGGTTTGAAGCTCTATACACTGCCTCTAACCTCCTGACTTTTGGTGTTCTACTTTCACTTATTGGCAATTTGGAAATTGAGCTACAAACTCTGTAAGGTCCATTTTCATGCCTTCCTACCAAAACATTTGGTTCAAGTCATGGTACATCTTAGTTGATCCTAGGTGGATGGAATATTGGGAATGATGGGCTTCTTCCATTATCCTCTTTCTTAATCAATTAATATCAGGCACATATAATCTATTCTGGCAGCAACGTACTCCATTTTGTGTAAGGTAAAGCCCTTTATTGTACCCTGACTCACCTTTTGCTTAACCTGTCATAGAATAGTATCCTCGAATTATTTTTCTTGCACCTCTATTACCAATGAAAACTCCACAAAATTCTATACAATAACCCCTTGCTTGGGAGTTTCAAGAAGGCAAACTCCCAAACTAGCTTATTGATGTAGATCCTTAGCTATTCCTTGACTTATCATAGATGGATCAACAGTATTCATGATTGCCTTATGACTCAGAGCATCGACTACCATATTTGCCTTCCCTGAATTGTATAGCATATCAACATCGTAATCCTTCATTAGATCTTGCCATCTTCGCTATCTTAAGTTTAGGTCTTCTACTTAAAGATGTATTGCAGGCTATTATGATCAGTATATATGTCAACGTGAACCCCATACAAATAGTGATGCCATATTTTCAGAGCAAATACAACTGCTGCTAGCTCAAGATCACGTGTTGGGTAATCTTTCTCATATTATCAT
>JAOTQJ010090021.1:0-12094 GCA_025642045.1 Solanum sejunctum
ATCCATATTCAAAGGCATAAGAAAATAAATTGGATTAGAAACTTACCTCAATTGTTGCAAGATTTCCTTTCCTTCTTACTCTCCTTCTCTTCTTCCTCTTCTTCAAGCTTATTCTTCCCTTCTTCAAGCTCACAAGACAAGGAACAAAATTTTCTTCATTTGTGAACTAAGGGGATATTTATAGAGACCAAAGTTTTTAAAATTGCACCCTTAGGGCTCCTATTTAGCCCATTGATCAATTAGGTCCCCAAACTTTCTATTTTTAATCCAACTGAGGACCCCCGACTCTAACTTAAAATATACTCTCTAATTATAATTAAGCACCGCGAACTTGCTTAATTTAGAATATGCCATGTTCGCTATACTGTTCCAATTGAACGATTTACTTTGAGCGAATTAATTACGAGGTCTAACAGCTATCTGTTTGATTTTTCCAAAATTTCAAATCATTGCCTTTTTCTATTTTTTTTCTGGAATTGTTAGTCTTAGTATGTGTCATTGTTGAATAGAACCCAGTTTTGAAACTTCTATGTTGCTTCTGTGACAATATTAGAAATCTAGATTTTAATCTAGCCTCTATTTTCAATTGCTTGTTTCATGTTAGGCATACAACGTTTTCATTTATCCATCATCTGTTAGCCTAATGCTTTCATCTATCCATTGTTCAATTGCTTGTTTACAACCTTTCTTCTTCACTTTGTTCGCCTGTGACCAAGCGTGATGAGTTAGCTTAAAAACTCATTTTGATTTACTGGCAATGGTTGTAACTCTCTTCGCTAAATCTGATTTTTTACCCAGTTTTCTGTTTTTGTGTAAAGAAGAATTCCAATTCGTGTTAAAATCAAATTCCTTGAGCTTTGCTTCCATTTAGTAAAAAGAAAACTGATTTGTTGGGTTTTGCTTCAAGCTTGCTGTAGATTGGGTTTAGTTTTGCTTCTCATGGTTTCTTTAGTTTGTGCTCACATACTTTATTTGGTTGTTCTTTGAGTTTGGTTAAAGGTTACAATGGCAAGATGAATCTTTTGAATGTCATATTGGTTTTAAGACTCTACTTGTCTTTCCATTTGATAAATTTTGTTTCATTTACAGCTTGTCTTGCTAATCCTTTGCTTTCTATTTATTTGCATGAACACCTTGGGAGCAAATGGAGTCTCAACTTTGGTCTCTCACAAATTAGAGTCTCATGACTTGCAATGGAGTCAACATCTTAGACTATCCCGACCAGCAAGTCAACGAAAGGACCTTGCTCGGAATCATCCAGGATGATATACATGTCCATTATTTTATTTGTGATATTTGTCTAACACTAAGATTTTATTTGCTCTTAATCTAATTAAATTTCCCAGCATTTTTCATTTTGAAAAAAGGAGCTCGCTCTAGATTTCTTAATTTTTTTTACATGTTTGTGAATTTTATATGCCTAAATTAGTTGAGTGTCTTTTAAAAAATAAATAAGTAAAATATAAAAAAATAAAAAATGTGATTTTATCATGTCTAGTCAATTTTTAAGTTTAGTCAAAATATTTTTTTCCAATTGAGTCTAGTCAAGTTTTTTACCAAATTTAGTCAAAGTCTTTAAAGATAAATTAAAAATTTAAAATCAGTTAACAATTTTTCAAGTCAAAAGTTAGTCAACACTTAATCGTCGGATAACCGCATTTAGCGGCCATTTCGAGTGTGTAAAACCTTCTCAAAGTGGAAATGTGAACCCGAACCCGTTCTTTGGATTTAAAAGGATTTTTCTATTAGATCTTTTTAAATATTTATTGGTTTTCTAATTATCCGCAAAATTAGGTGGCGACTCTGTTTTCCTTTAAAATTTTGAGAATTGATTTTTCTCAAATTAAATGAGTTTAAATCAATTTTTTGATTTTCGAATTATTTTTTTTTCAAAAAGCTATTTTTCGGTATAACACCCTCAAATTGACCTTGCATGTAATGTATATTCCCTTGCTCCTTTTGCAAATTCGAGACCGAATTTGTGATCAGTGCAAAAAATCGAGTCGAAAAATGGTCCAGACTCGACAAAAACTCAAAAAAACGTGAATTATTTTTCCTCAAAAAAATTCAAAAACAGTGAGGGTATGCATCCTCTACGTGACGCAGAGAGAACACGAAGTTACACTTAGTGTTTTTCATAATTTCGACAAAAAGCTAAAATTTACAAAAAAGTGAGATTTTACACTAGTGCACGAACGCGCAGTAGTGCAAATCGGGGCCAATTTTCCTTCTTTTAATGGGGAGGGGTAAAATTGACTTTTTCCATACTCCATATCCTAAACTAATCCATTTGAAAGCCTAAGTAAGTCCTAAAAACATTCTTTTCACTTTCATTCGCTCGTTCAAACCCTCCCAGTAACATTCAAGCGTAAAGAAACACCAAGATTTCTCCTCAAATTTTCAAGAATTCCTTCCAAGTTATGTAAGGCCACTCTAAATTCATCATTTTCAGACTAGTTTAGAAAAGTATGACTTAGTTTTCATTCCGAAAATCCCAAGTCTTGATTTAGAGTAATTTCATGAAAACCTTATAAACTTTAGTAGATTTCCCTACGTATACATAGATTCTTGATTGAATGATGTTGATTCTTGATTCTTTAACATTCTTAAAGTATTGATTTCCAGATTTTAAATTATAAATGATTTCGTGTGAATTCATATGGGGTTCCTGAACACCCATAAAGATTATGGTTCAAAACTAGTTAAAGAATGTCTTTCTTGAATTATTCTTGCATTTTAGCTGAGCATATCATAAATTTTAAAAATGGTTTTCTTGAAGGTTTCTTGATACTCTAGTTGAAAAATCTAGTATGTTTGAAAGTACATGAAAGATAATAGTTCAGTAATGTTGAAGATTTTAATTGAGAAAGCTATGTAGTAAGCTGTGCTAAGTCCCCCAAGGAAAACCCATATTTTCAAGAACTTATAATCATTTAAGGATGAGCCATGTAAGTATTTTGGGAGTAGTATTAACCACCGATATAGGTGAGAGTAGAATAAATTACTCGAAGTCATAAACTATGTAGCCAGCATCGGATAGGATCGTACAAAAGTACCTTCCTCATTAACCACTGAGATGGCCTAGTTTTGGGATAGATCCACTCCTCTATATCACCACGAAGCTCATAGTGGTGGTTATCAGTTAGAGAAACTCCCCAAGCTAAGAAAATTATGTTTTATTACTACTTTCAGCATATTATGGGTTTGGCATTATTTTCAGCCTACTAGCCTTATGATTATGGTTAACTCATTTATGATTATAATTATGTTTTTCATGATATATTATAGTATTCTAGTTTAAAGGTTTTGGCTATCTTACACACCATATATTTCATGTACTGACGTCCTTACGATCTGCATCGTTTTATGATGCAGACGTAGGTGACCGAGTTCCTCAGCAGCCGATCCATTGAGAACTTGCTACCTTCCAGACAGTGGTGAGGCCTCTTTTCAGTCTGAGGCTCTTTAATTCATGTCATGTTATGTCATTTCAGTTTTATTTAAATTTTGGCTACTTGAGTCCTGTTTTAGTAGTCCTTTTAGACAACTTAGTAGAGGTTCCACAGACCGCATGATTTGTATTTCAGTTTTTTGTTGTTTAGACATTGCTTAACAGCTTTCTTATTTAGTTATATAGGTAGTTTAGCTTATCTTACTGCTTTTATGGCCATTACTATCATTATTAAGTCTTTCGCTAAGTAAGTAGCCAAGCCAAGTGGTTCACTTCAGACCAAAAATGATTTTCGAGTTCCGGCTATGTCTAGGGTGTAGACTCATGGCGTGACAAACTTGGTATCAGAGAATAGAGTTCAAGCATGCTAGGAAGTTTATGGAACCATGTCTAGTAAAGTCCGTATTATGGGTGTGAAGCGCGCCACATCTATAATAGGGAGGCTATGGGACATTAAGAATTGTCATCCTTTTTTTGTTATTCCTTTTCTTGTGCTTCAGAGAATATCTATGTGAAATCCCTTCTAACTCGTATATTCACGCTATATTTTTTAGAATATACCTACCTGCAGAGTTAACGGACCAGTCAGGGGCAGAGGACGTCCAGCCAGAAGAAATGCAAACTAGCCTGGCAGAATTCTTGAGGAACCTAGAGGCCTAGTTGTGCCTGTGGAGTAGCCATAGGAGGCAGACATTTCTAATGCTGAGCTTCGCCAGGCCATTCAGACTTTGGCTCAGGCAGTCACTAACTAGGGAGATCGCCAGGGATATAACAGGAATGATGGGGCAGATACCGCCATAGTTCATGAGTTCATGAGGATGGACCCACCAGAGTTCACGGGGGACAATGTAAAAGAGGATCCTAAGAACTTCATTGAGGATCTTCAGAAGGTGTTCCAGGTGGTATGGATAGCTAATACTGAGCGAGTTGAGTTGGCTGCCTATCATCTCAAGAGGGTAGCTAGACTCTGGTTTGACTAGTGAAAAGGTAGTAAGGTAGAAGGGGCACCAGCAATTACTTGGGCAGTGTTTGAGGAGGCCTTTCTGCGATAGTACTTTCCCAGTGAGATGAGGCAGGCTAGGGTAAGAGATTTTCTAAACTTGAAGCAAGAGAGTATGAGTGTATGGGAGTACAACCTCAAATTTACTCAGCTATCCCATTACACTCCAACTATGGTGGCCGACATAAGGGCTAGGATGGATCTCTTCATGTCCGGGCTCTCTTGAATGACTAAGAGAGAGGGAAGGAATGCAACGTTGATAGGAGATATGGATATAGCTCAGTTAATGATGTATGTGTAACAAGTAGAGGAGGAGAAGATCCAGGACAGGGAAGAGTTTAGGAGTAAGAGGGCCAGGACATCATTCCATGAGTCAGGCAAGAGAGGGCCTGGAGGTTGAGGTCATTCATCCTTCCAGCCTAAGACAGCCAGACCAGCACCTTCATCTGCCAGTACACCTACACCAAGAGTTAGGAATGAGCAGGGATCATAGCACTACAGATTCCTAGGCAATCAGTCACAGGGTAGCATAGCTTCATCAAACCGCTATCCTACTTGTGGTAAGTGTGGTAAGTCTCACCCCTGAGAGTGCCTTCTGGGCATAAATAGTTGTTTCAAATGTGGTCAAGTGGGGCATTTCTTGAAGGATTGTCCTATGTGGAAGCAGAATATGAGAGACACAAAGTCACAAACAGTCTCTTCAGTACCACAGGGTAAGCAACTTCACAGGGGTACTACAATAGAGACAAGCGGGGGCACAAACCGCTTATATGTCATAGCCACCAGATAGGAGTAGAAGAACTCACCTGATCTGGTTATGGATATGTTCAAAATCTTTACTCATGATGTCTATGCATTATTAGCCCAGGAGCCTCATTTTATTTTGTAACACCACATGTAGCTGTGAAGTTTGGGGTTAACCCAGAATGTTTTCTTCAGCCTTTTAATGTTTCTACTCCTACTGAAGAGTCAATTTTAGCCCAAAGAATTTATAGAGGCTGTCCACTCTCTATTTATCATAAGAAAATTGTAGCTGATTTGGTGGAGTTAGATATGGTAGAGTTTGATGCCATCCTAGGCATATATTGGCTTTATGTTGGGTATGCGTACGTAGATTACAGAACCAGAGTAGTCAAGGTTCAGTTTCCTAATGAACTAGTCTTAGAGTGGAGAGGTAGGTCAGTTTTCCCTAAAGCCCAGTCTGTTTCATATCTCAAAGATAGAAAGTTAATCTCCAAGGGGTGTATGTATCACCTAGTCAAAGTTCACAATCTATTCTAGTTGTGAATGAGCTCCCAGAAGTCTTTCCCAAGGATCTTCCCAGAGTCCCTCCTGATAGGGAGATAGACTTTAGGATAGATACTCTTTCAAATACTCAGCCATATCTATTCCTCCATATCGAATGGCTCCTTTAGAGCTAAAAAAGTTAAAGTTGCAGTTGAAAGATCTCTTAGATAAGGGTTTCATTAGACCAAGCATCTCACCTTGGGGTGCTCCAGTTCTTTTTGTGCATAAAAAGGACAGTTCACTTCGGATGTGCATAGATTACTGTCAATTGAATAAGATCACCATTAAGAACATGTATCCTCTTCCTAGAATTGATGACTTATTCGATCAACTTTAGGTTGCTACCTATTTTTCAAAGATAGATCTTAGATCAGTGTATCATCAGCTTAAAGTTAGGGAGAAAGACATTCCTAAGACAACTTTCAGAAACCAATATGGTTATTATGAGTTTGTAGTCATGTCCCTCGGGCTAACAAATGCACCAACAGCTTTCATGGACCTTATGAACAGGTTATTGAGGACATATCTAGATATGCTTGTTATCATATTCATAGATGATATTCTAATTCACTCCTATAGTAGAGAGGAACATGCAGACCATCTTAGAGTTATCCTTCAGACCTTAAGGATCAACAGCTATATGCTAAGTTTTCTAAGTGTGAGTTCTAGTTGGAGTTGTTGGTATTTATGAGGCACATTGTGTCTGGTGAGGATATCCAGGTTGATTCCCAAAAGATTGAAGCAGTGAAAAATTGGCCAAGGCCCATAACTTCCATCGAGATAAGAAGTTTCTTGTGCTTGGTAGGGTACTACAGATTATTTGTAGAGGGCTTTTCTTCTATCTCAGCTCCCTTGACTAAGCTGACTCAGAAGAAGACTAAGTTCGAATGGTCAAAAGCTTATGAGAAGAGTTTCCAGGATTTGAAGACTAGGCTGACTACAATCCTAGTCTTTTCCCTGCCAAATGGAGTTGATGATTTTGTAGTATATTATGATGCTTTCAGAGTTGGCTTGTGTGTATTAATGTAGAAAGGCAAGGTGATAACATATGCCTCCAGACAGCTTAAGATTCATGAGAAGAACTACCAAACTCATGATCTTGAGCTTGCTATAGTGGTGTTTGCATTGAAGATCTGGAGACACTATATTCATGGTGGGTTCATGGATGTATTCATGGACCACAAGAGTTTCCAGTATATGTTTGGCCAAAAGGAGCTGAATTTGAGACAGAGGAAATAGTTGGAGTTGCCGAAAGACTATGATATGATTATCCTCTATCATCCAGGTAATGCTAATGTGGTTGCTGATGCTCTTAGCAGGGTGAACATAGGGATCACAACCCATGTTGGGGCTGAAAAAAAAGAGTTAGCTAAGGAGGTCCATGGACTAGCCCATTTGGGGGTTCAGATTGAAGATTCTGACAAAGGTGGGGCTATTTTCAAAAATGGTTCAGAGTCATCTTTGGTGGTAAAAGTGAAAGAAAAGCAAAACAAGGACCCCATTCTTCTCCAATTGAAAGAAGATATTAAGAAGCAAGAAATATTAGTGTTCTTAAAAGGGGAGATGGTGTCCTGAGATACCAAGGCAGGTCAAGTATGCCAAATATTGACAGTCTTAAAGAAAGGATCTTGGTTGAGGCTCATAATGCCAGATATTCTATCCACCTGGTGCAATAAAGATGTATAGAGACTTGTGGAAACTCTATTGGTAGGCTGGTATGAAGAAGGACATTGCGGAGTTTGTGTCTAGATTACCAAATTGTCAGCAAGTTAAGGTTGAGCACCAAAGGCCTTGTGGTGTAGCCCAGATCATAGAGATTCCAGAATAGAAATGTTAGATGATTAATATAGACTTTGTGATAGGATTACCTTGATCCTGTAGACAACAGGATTCGATATGTGTCATAGTAGACAGAATGACCAAGTCAGCGTATTTCCTACCTGTTAAAACGACTAATACAACTGAGGATTATGATGGAATATATCTTAAGGAGATTGTTAGACTGCACAGGGTCCCTATATCTATCATTTTAGATAGAGGAGCTCAGTTTACAACACAATTTTGGAAGTCCTTTTAGAAGGGGCTTGGTACGAAAGTGAATCTTAGCACAGCCTTCCATCCACAGACAGATGGGCAAGTAGAGCAAACGACAAACCTTGGAAGAAATGCTGAGAGGTTATGTGATAGACTTTACAGGTAATTGGGATGATCATTTATCTTTGATTTAGTTCTTTTATAATAATAGTTTTCAGGCCAGCATACAAATGGCACCATATAAAGCTCTTTACGGAAGAAGGTGTAAATCACCTATAGGGTAGTTTGAAGTTGGTGAGGCAGGATTGATAGGACCTGATCTAGTCCACCAGGCTATGGAAAAAGTAAAAGTTATTCAGGAGAGGCTTAAGACAGTTTTGAACAGTCAAAAGTCTTACACAGATGTTAGAAGAAGACACTTGGAGTTTGAGGTAGGTGATTGGGTATACTTGAAGGTATCTATAATGAAGGAAAGCTCAGCCTACGATATATTGGTCCTTACCAGATTCTGAGAAGAGTGGGCAGTGTTGCTTATGAACTAGAGCTACCAGTGGAGTTGAGTGCTATACACCCAGTATTTCATATCTATATGCTTAAGAAGTGCTTAGGAGATCCCTCTTTTAGTTGTCCTAGTTGAAAGTGTTGGGATTAAAGACAATTTGTCATATGAAGAGATTCTGGTGCAGATATTGGACCGATAAATTCGTAAATTGAGGACCAAGGAGATTTCTTTGGTGAAGGTTCTATGGAGGAAATAATTCGTGGAAGAAGCCACATGGGAAGCAGAAGCATACATGAAGGCCAAGTATTCACACTTGTTCATTGGCCTACATAAGGACTTTGAAGGTAACTTTCATTTTTCACCTCGAAGAATCATATTCATTAAGTTCAAGAATCATGTGTTTTGAGCTAGTTTATACGTATCGTTATCATTCAAGGATGAATTATCCAAAGGGGGAGATATTGTAACACCACTGTGAAATGATGAAGATGTAACACCCCACATCTTACAATACTAGTGCTATGCAAATGAAAAATGATATGGCTTTTCAAATTAGAGCCAATTTTTAAAAGTGCTTGAATATCATTTATAGGGCGATATGTGCATCTAACGCTTAAGAAGGTCTAGTGTATACATGTTTCATATCAAATTAAGGAGATCACGGCCCTAAACAAAGTGAGAAAATTGAGGTGCTTGTAGGACTTATGAAGTTAGCAAGTGAGTCAACTACTGCTTAACTTAAATTTGTTAGCTAAAAGGAGACGAGGCCCAACGTTAAATTTATTCAAGTTCGATTATGAATAAAGTCCATGTTAAGGGTGTAACTTTAGCCCGTGTTTTAGCATCATAAATGGACTTTATTTTTAGCCCAAGATGAATAACAAAAGGGTCCAAGTACACCACAACTCATTTGGCTAAGGTCCCAAACTTGAAACGGAATTTGGAAAATGGGTAGCCAAGGCCCCTCAACTTTGAGACCCATTTAGCCCAAGTGTAAGGGCTAACCTGCTGCCTCACTAGCTTAATGATATGTGGTCTGGTCAAAAGGTCAAAAGAAAGTCGGGCAAGAGACTCTTTAAAAAGGGCTCAAAACAACTCCTTAATTCATTTTCACTTGAGACAATATTTTAGCTTCCTAAAGACTTTTGTTTTCTCTTTGTTTCACCTCACAAGGCAGCCTACACAATCTCTAGGGTTCTTGAAGGAAACCTAAACCTTGAAGGCTAAGATAAGTGGAAATATCCATGTATTGTTTTATACTTATCCCATGACAAACAAGAAGTATATGCTAGTTATGTTTGTGCTAAAATTTTGGACAACGTGTGTCCTAAGGATTGTTGTGACCTTTTCTTGTTGTTTAAGAGCATTTTCTCTTTTTGGTTGGCTGAATAATGAAGTAAGACTTATGTTTTTAACTATGTTTAGTTTGTTAGTTGTGTAACTTATCTTCTATACCACTTTTACAGTATGCGAAAGTAAGTTCTTGTATGGTATCATAATTGTACTCATAATTAGAACTTGTGGGCTGATTGATTGAGGACTATGATCTGATACCCTCTACCTATTTTTATGACTATTTTAGGTATGTTTGTATGCGTATATATTGTGGGAAGCATTTGGTAGAAGTTGGTAAAGTTTTGGAATCGTCAACATCGTAATGGGGCAAAGGGACGTAATGTTATGCTGCCTATTTATTTTTTGCGTAGAATTGTTATATATTATGCTTTGTGGGCTGTTGTAAGACTATTATCATACTAGAACATGATGCACATGATATTTATATGAGAATGTGTATTAGAAAATACGATTAGGGGCGGAAAAATTGAAAGAATATGCTTGGGTTTATAAATACCCGTGTTGCCCGTATGTTATTTTTTATGAGATTGGGCTGCCAGGATGTATCTATTGGCTTCTAATACAATTTTTATCAACTACTATGTTATAGATAAATATTTGGAGGAAGGGAAGGTTATCTTGAGGTAATAGCAAAGTTGTACAGCGAGGTATGTAAGACTACTTGAGTTCATATTATTTGGCATGAAACATAGATCCCTCCTTGGCACATAAAGGAACTTGCCAACTCCGACACAACTACTAACCATATCTCCACTCTTTCATATGTTCATATGCTTCAAGACATAGTTACCTTCAAATCTGCATACATACTTGGATACTAAGATACATGTGTTCTTGTTGGTAAATAAAGTTCATGAGTTGTTTCATCTCATATGCATTTTATTATTTGTGTAACATACTTTTTTCATGTTCATATTATTTTGTATGATTATCTATATGTCACATGCTACATATATAGCCCTACAACTCCAATATTATGACCACCAAAAGAATCATCTCAAAGGTAATTGAAAGTAAAGTATATTGCTTATTAATGGGTGATAACGTGAGGGTAGAAGAATCGCCTAGCCAGGGTCAATCCTATCATGGGGGGTAGCCCAAGTTGTTAGAACTCGTAAGTCCTTAATTGGTTCAATTTGGTAGAGTTTGGGACCAAATATAAATTTCTTCTAAAGTGTAGTCCTTAAGATTTAAAATTATTGGTGGGGTCATTTGTGGTGGCATTTTTTGATTGGTTTAAGAGGGTACTTGTGCCTATATATGTATATATCTCTTGTATGCAAAAGAGAGTCCCACACTTAGAAAAATAAGAGAGAACCAAGAACAACCATAAGCAACCTCTCGGGTTGCTACAGTAGCAAGAAAAAAATTCATTTTTTTGATCTTTTGATTATTTGACACTTCAAGCTTCGTATATTGGGTCTCCTAAATGCCGTGGTAGCGTTAGTTGGTCAAGGAAGTGCTTGGTTTGATTGATATGAAGACTTGGTTCTAATAAGGGGCTTGAAAGGTATGTTAATTTCTAGCTTCATTTGTGTATTTCTAGCTTCATTTGTGTAAATTAAAGCTTGTGGGTGTGTTAGGGGTGCATTAAATTAAAGGTAAAACACGAAAAGAGGGTTGATTGTTAGCTTGAATGGTGAATTTGGAATTTGGGGTTGAATTGGGACAAGCTTGCATATGAAAGTATATTAATTTATAGTAATGTATTTATGTTTATTTGTCATGAAAATAGTCCTTCTGGGGTGAAAGAAGTGTTGGGAAACTATGTGAATGCATACATGAGGGTTAGCTTGAATTGGAGCCCTATTGGAAGTGTAATGTTATGTTTTAACGTTGGTTGTTTGCGTTGGGCATTCGAGTGATGTATGATAGTTCTTGGAGTATATAGGGATACTTGAATATGGTAGATGTGTACCTATATGTATGCTGCCCTCTTTTATCAAAGTTGTACCATAATAGCATTATGTAGTATTTTTGAAGTTGTAATGTCATTGGAGAGGGGTTATTGATGTTGTAGGTTGTTGTTGTTGTTGTTGATTGATTAATTAAGCCGAGTTGAATTCTTGGGGCAGCGTATTATAAGGGGAGATGCTGCCAAAATATTTATAAAATTTGGAACAAAAAGTTAGGATTTAAGACCTTATATGGTTGTTAATCGTTGGCGTTATTGTAACTTGTGTAGACGTTGGACATCCAGAAGCATAAATTGAATTGGACTTGCTTTGGAATTAGTTGGAGAAAGAAATCAATGTATGTAAAGATTCCTATCTCTTGGCATGAATTAGTTAAGCTTAGTTAACATCATACGTTTGAAAATTCATTTTCCTTCACAATTTGGGTCCAAATACATCTTATGTTCGCTCCTTGGTACTTTTATAAAAAAGGTATTTATATTTTGACTCTTGGGTATGTAGAGCCCGCAAGTTGTAAAAGTGTGAAATGGTTTAAGATGTTGAAAGAA
>JAOTQJ010090051.1:0-12091 GCA_025642045.1 Solanum sejunctum
TGCTCAATTAAGAATCCTCAATTAAAATCCTATATCATATGAAGGATTACTCGATCTTAGCTTAAAAAATTTGGGGTATTACATAACGCCCTCCAATACATTCACATCAAAAGTCCTCACCAAATCCACCATTAGATGTAAAATTTGAAGCTCAAACCATGCTAAAACAACTAATACTTTTATGAACTAAAATTATTGTGTAGTAAATTTCTCAATATACAAGACCCACATGTAAAATCAACTTAAAATCATGCATTATTAAGTAAAAGAGGGTTAAAGTGCCATGTGTGGAAGGACCCAATTATTCAACACCGTATACGTTAGCTTTTGAGAAGTTCTTAGTGAAGGTTAAGGATGGAGGCTTGAAGCTTGAAGGATGGAGACACAACATGCATGCAACTAATCCATCCCAAGTATAACATCAAAATCCACCATATGAAATCAACAAGCCACAAACCAAGACCTAATGCAATATGAACATGGAACAACACTTATGAACTTTATAGCAACAATATACTCAACCAAGAGGTGCACACCAAAGATTCACATATCTATTTGGGATACACAAGAAGCCCACTAGCAACCAAAAGTAATAATGAAAGAAATTGTGAAACTCGGATCCATCAAAATCAAAAACCTTCAACTTACCTTCCTTCTCCTTCCTCCTTGAAGCAGCATGATCAACTAGAAGAGCAAAGAACATTCATTAAAGGGGGAGTCCCTATCTCAATTCTAAAGCACGACATAGACCATGAGAAGGGAAACATTTTCTAAAATGCCTCATAGCCTCCTATTCATAGTCATGGCGTGATTCATAACTATAAATAGGACTCTAATCGATGCGATGTGTTGGACTCCAAGAATCTATCAACCTAGTGCTATTTGTCATGACCCAAGCCTATGGCCTAGACTTAACCGATGAATGGGGAACAGGAAGGAACTCTAAATAAGCCTTATAGCATATTAATACACATCATTGGTTGCGGAAGCAATATAAAATAACATAAGAAACATGAACAAGGGGAATTGGGACTAAGGGGAAAGCAATATTAAATAGCATAAGAACTATGAACAAGGCTAATTGGGACTAAGGGGGAGAGAGAGATTTTAATACTTAAATAACATAGATGAGTCAAAACTCAAACATAATACATAACTTTTCCAACAACCCCTCTAAACATAGATACTTAGCGAGGGCCAAGATAAAGCGATCGGACTCACCCTCATGGTCATAAGTATACAATAAAAGAAAGAGAGTCTTAACACATAACATAAGAGAATAGTCATTATCCTCAGAATAGAGGACTCATCAAAGGCTAACTTGAACAATCTATCTAGCCACGAGAAAAATCAATAGGAGCTCTAGTTCCTACATGGTAACATCATGTAGGCATAGAGTATGCGTTCATATATTTGAATGTACTAAATATGTTGGATGTAATGCAATAAGAGATAGGCATCATAATCAAAATGCATAATAATAATAAGCAGTTAATAGCATAATAACAATATAGCATGTATGAATGATGCATGAAGTAAAACATGCTTACAATTTATTCAACTCATATAGATCATAATAAATAAGTGTGGGAAGACATCTCAACCAACATAACATAAGGTCAACCGAGCTACAACTCGGAATCCCAATATCAACCCTATATCGAAAGAAAGGGGGAAGTTACTTGCCAAGGTAAGCCTCCTAATACCTAAGTGGATCCACTAAGCCTTTTGTGAACCAGGTACTTGCCTCTAGTTCTTCGACTCGGGTACTCGCCACAAGCCCAAACTCAAGTACTCGCCTCAAGTCTTCATATTTAGGGTACTTGCCTCTAGATATTTGGGGACTCGCCTCTAATCCCTTTACCTACGGTGACACATAGTTTTAGGACTTAGGGACGCGCCTCTAGTTCACTCAGTGCTAAGTCTAATCCCATGGAATATATATATAAGATAATCATACTTCAATAACATACAATAAACATAGAGACGTGGCACGATTAACTCTTAACATCATTGACCTTATATGGTGAACTTAACTTCAAACATAAGAATAGATCATCATCAACATTATCCTTTCACTATCATCAAACATCAAAGGCTCACAAGAAGTATAATCTTAGTAAAGGGGCTTAATTGGCCCTACAACATCATCAATATTTTCATGACATAAACAAATTTTTAGAAAGCTCATAATCGTCATAAGGTCACTTGAATCATAACTCAACCAATAGATCATCAAAACTTAAAGAATCCTTAAAAAGGCATTTTATCAAATACTTGGAGGGTGTGTAGTGCTAGTGTAAACCATGCAATTCAAGAGCAAAATCATGCAAGGAAATCCATTGTAAAACCATCAATCAACACCTTACAACACCCTCAAGCGATATATATCAAAACCCCTCCTCAAACCTTACGTTAGATCTAAGATTTATAGCTCAAAACATGCTAAAGAAACATACTTTTATAAACCCCAAATCAGTATGCAGTGAAATTTATAATAATCAAGACCCATAAGTAAATCATGAAATTTAAGTAAAAAGGAGGCTTAGGCACCAAGGGTAAAAGGACCCAATGGTTTAACACCACATAGCTTAGCTTTGGAGGATTTCTTGAAGAAGGCTTTAAAGACTTGAAGCTTGAATGAAATCCTTGATGAAATCCTTGAGATTGGCCTTGAGTTTTGGGACTTGAATCTTGAGAGAAGTATTAGCTTAAGTGTTTGAGTGAGTATTGGAGAATATTTTTTAATTATATGAGGGTGAAATAAGGCTAAGTATAGGTATTTTCAAGTATGGGAATCCTTAGGCCCAAGACTTGAAAGTCTTGGACCGAAATCAAAAAAGTAGGACCAAAATAACACTGCTCTGCATCGCAAAAGCGACGTGGATTACTCACTGGAATTTGTATTTCTGCATAAATGAGTTCTATGAAAATGGACATAAAATCTCATCCAAACTCAGAATGAGGTGAAACCAAGTACGTTGGAAAGCTAATTAAAATAGCTTTAAGTTGGTAGGTTGTGGGCCACCCAGTTCTTTGTGTGCTAAGAGATATGCTCTTTAAAGTTGACCCTCCTAAATCGCATTTTTGCAATTTTTGAATTTTTATACGGTTGCTCTAAAATTTGGGTTAGACCCATTTCCCACTCAATTTGACCCCTTGAACAAGACACGAAGTCAATTTTTTGAAATAATGAATGAATTTTTAGATCTATAGATATTATGATTTTGGGCACTTCTGAGGCACATTTTCGGGCACTTTTTGAGGTCGTTTCATGTATGATATATTATGCATATTTGACTATCTTTATGCATGTTTTAACATAAAAGTTGATTATACATGTCATATTGAGCTTATGTCTATTGATTATGATTATGCATCTTGATTATCATGGCTTATGTTCCTTGTTTCATTGCACCTCGCATACTCAGTATATTCCAAGTACTAACGCATACTTTTCTCCTACATGATTTGACTATGTAGGACTTGTAGCTCCTATTCATCCTTTTTCTCCACATGGCTAGCCAAATCGTTTGAAGATTTCTATTGGTGAGTCCTCCACTTCGGGGACAACATCCACTTTACTTTCAAGCGTTTGTTAAGACTTGCCTATTTTAGAACTTTTATCATTTGAGGGTGAGCTCAGGAGATATCTTGGACTGGATTCCACTTATATTAGACATGTTGTTGGATATGGAAATCTATGCATCAAGCTTGACTCCTATTATCTTTATGTAATTGTGAAGACATACCTTATTAGTCCCTTCTTCCCTTCTATGCTTGTCGTATGTGAATGGATGTGATAGAAGTCTCAAGTCCCTAAATGCCCCCATAGCGTGAGTCATTCTTACCCGCCCTGCAGATTTATTTGCTATGTGATTCATGGTTATCCTCTTCCCTATAACATTCACATAATGTGATTCCAAACTCTCTTTCCCTTAGAAATTATATGTTATATTTTATTGCTCTTTATGTTTCCACAAAACCAAGGATGTGTCATGTATAGTTGAGAGGCTTGCTTAGTATCCCTTAGGGTTTTCATTCATTGTGTTAAGTCTAGGCCCCAGGCTTGGGTCGTGAAAATTAAGAAGACTCTATCAAGGAGAAACTACCTAACCAACAACAACAACAAGGCATCACCGGTACTAAAGAAATTTTACAACTTACAATTTATACCCATGTTATTCTTTTTGTTTTTGAATGGGAAATAAAGTTAGAATTTTAAATTTTAATCCAGTAGATACGTGGTATTTCTCATTATCCCACCTAATCCATGAAAAAAGAACTATATGTTTTCTAGAATAGAAATTCTACACCTAAACAGCATAGGACTGAGTTGTAGCCTAAGGTGCATACTGGAATTAAATTCCGAATCAAATCTAATTTCTTAAACTTATAATTTTTCGTCTATATATCGTGCCTTCTCATTTTGTTATGGATGATTTTTAGGTAAGTCTGAGCTCAACAAAGTCAGTGATGAGGATAGTCTTTTAAATAATCTTAATCATATTTTGAATGGCAATGATGCCAATCCTGGATCAAAGCTTTTAACAAAAGATGAAAATGATGGAAACTATCATATCACCCAAGGAATACCAGAAGAATAAAATTTTGTTGCATCAGCAACCTCTATATGGTAATTCACATTTACTTATATTTATTATATTCATATTAAGTGTCGTTGAGAAACAACATGCTCCTTTTTTCAATTTTGATCTTTAGATATTGGCAAAACAAAAAAGAATTATTAACCTTATTTTAAATATGTCTCATAAAGTTTTCTTGTATTTCCACAGTATACTATCAGACTTTCACCTGTTGAAGACCAATATAATTGGAATCTTTCAAGAGGAAGCAATTCATCATAAGATTCCAATATGAATTGCTTGAAAAAAAATCAAGTTTCTTCTGATGGTAAGAGAAAATGTAGAGAAAACTAAAAAGGCAAGAGAGAAAGGATGATATGACTTAATTTCTTCCACCAGCAAGACGACTATATTTTAATTATTTCTTTGAATGTTGAATTGCAACAGTTTAATTATAAATTCAAATTTAAGTCACCTCATGAATTTTGCCAATTGCTTTCTACGTTATGTGTTCTTCATTAATTACCTTTTACAAGAAGTTTATTTTTAAAATTCGTTAGCTAGAATGGCGTGATCTCTCTCGAGAAACTTTTTAATAATGCTCAATGTTAATACGAAATTAATACATACAAGTTCACTGTATAGAATAAGGTCTATTTTAAATCAAAATTCAAAATGTATATGTAACGACCCAGAATTGGGTGTGACGGAACTGTAATAATCTCCTAGATTATTTATGTGTTTTTGCTTGTTTTTGCTTTATTAACCCTCCTCGTAGCTTCCTTAGTGCTTTTGTATTGTGTTGGGATGGGTGGTTTGCTCTCTGAGGTGGTTGGATGTGTTTGGTGTGAGGTTTACTCCTTTTTAGAGGTTTAAAATGAAAAAGATTGATTTTAGTCAACATCAAAAGATTTTGATATTGTATGATGTTTAATAGTAGATCCAATTTGATCTATAAGGATGGTTAGTTTGTGTTTTGGGGCCTACATTTTGAGTTTATTCGGTTAGTCCCACGACCCAAAATGAGGTGTGATGGCACTTGCCTTAACCTATCAAGACAAGTCAGCTTAAACAGGTCACAATAGCATAATACAAGATAATGCAAAAGCTAAAATTGGCATAACATTTCGAATAACAAGGCTATAGAGCTATCATGCCCTAGGAGGGTACTCTTGGAGTGGACGACACTCAAAAACTATCTCTAGTCTCCAAGCGAACCACTTGACCTCATCACATACATTCAATCACAATCTAACAACGAAAGACGTAAACAATCCAAATCAATTCAATATTGCGAAAATAGTTTGAGAGGTACAAGTCTTAAAAACATAAAAGCATCAACTCTAATCCATCTTGTCTGTGAAATGTACAAATCTTAAAAAAATGAAAACATCAACTCTAATCCATCATTGTCTATGAAGCCTCTATCTCTAAGCATCTAGATAATGCCAATGATAGGTTTATTGCTACTTCAATTCAAAATAAAAATTCTAAACCGAAGCAAGAGAGACATAGTGGTATCCTCTAAATGTAGGAGAGGACTCACCAATCAACTGATAGAGAAAAGATCCTCAATGAAGTGTTTGTCGATGATCTAATACCTATCACTGCATCATGAAAAGATGCCGGCTCAAATGGGCATTGTTATATCGAAAAATAGCTTTTTTAAAAAAAGATAAAATTCAAAAAATCAAAAATATCGATTTGAACTTAATTAATTTTAAGAAAAAAGCCAATTCTTGAAATTCGAAAGAAAACTGAGAGTCATCACCTAATTTAAGGATAATTAGGAAACCAATTGATATTTAAAAAAGACCTAACAGAAAAATCTTTTTTAAAATCCAGAGAAAAGTTTCGAGTTCATATTTCACCTCGAGAAGGTTTTACGCACTCAAAATAGCCGCTAAATGCGGTTATCCGGCGACCATGAAATTTGACTATCCCTTTTAAAAAACTTTTGATTGAATTTGAAAAAGGTTAACTGATTTTTGAAATTGATTAATTTTCAAAACACTTTGACTAAACTTGAAAAAATTTGACTAGACTTCGAACATATTGACTAGACTCGACTAGATTGAAAGCAATTGAGTAAACTTGAAAATTGACTAAGTTTAAAAATTGAACCAAGATGTAAAATCACGTTTTTTGTTTTTATTTTTTTTAATTTCATTATTATTATTATTATTATTTTTAAAAAATTTTAATGCAAAACTTTAAATAAAATAAAAATAACATAAATGATTTCGACATGCTGGGAATTTAATTAGATTGAAACCAATAATGATAATGTTAGAGTTAGTAAACAAAATAACAAGTATTCGCAAATATTAAAATAAAAGAAAGAATTAAAAGAAGGGATTGGGCTTAGCCCATTTTGACTGTATACACGGAGTATATACCAATGTATACTCCTTGATTTCAGCTTCCATGACCCAGCATTTCAGCTTCCTTTTCCCTGCAGATGATCCGAAGTTAATTCAGGAGGGAGTTTGGGCTCAAGCAACCCACGACAAATACAAGAATGAATGCAATAGAACTCGGATGGAATTCATATGCAACAAAACAAGTAAAACACATAAGTAACTCAAAAATGCTTAATAGGAAGATAATTTAATGTTTTGCCATAAAGTTACCAAAATAAAACACATCAATCGCTGTGAAAGAAGCATGAAATTAATATCAAAACAAGTTATGATACAGTGATAAAAGAAACATGCATACTAGACATACTTCTAATACCATAAAGAGAGTTATAACTTGCTAATCTTGAACAACAGCGAGCAAATTAATACTAAGGATGAGTTAAAGGAATCCCTAATTGAGTTCATTTAATAACAGTTTATAATTTTATCAAAGATCAAGGCATATTGAGATAAAACAAAGGAATAAATGATTCTCAACACACTGACCAAGCAACCAGCGTACCCAAGAAAGAAACTTTAGCTCATACACGATGAACACTAAGGCTCACTGGTTGAGTCCATCTAATAGGAAACTTAACAAATCTGATTGAGATTGGGACACATTTTGATGACAGAAACGGAGGAGGATATCAACTTAAAAGGACCAACCAACATCTCATCTTTTCAATTAGATCACCAGATAACCAATAAAGGCAAACACAAGTACAAGAAAACTGAAATAAGCAGCAGAATAACAACTTAAGATTTTGATATGTTTGAAAACAATAAAACTAAAGCCGAAGTTGAGGATGGGACAAAAGTAAATTTTCAAAAAATGAGAGGGATAAGCAACAAGAAAACCTGAAAGCACAGTATAGAATTTGAGATATAAACTCTTAAACACAACACAAACACGAGCAGAGGCCAAGAGATCTGCCAACACTCTTATCTAGTGAACTCAAACAGGCAGTACATAACGTGTAGCAGCAAAATAGCAAGAAGTAAGCAGATGCATGCCAAACAAACTTCAGATTACAATTAAAAGCAACTACAGATCAGGTGGGAAACCTGAAACAGAAACTAAGATGGAGGCCACAAGTACTTGTGGGTTTGAAACCATTTTTATCAAAATTTTAAAATTCGTGCCAAGCACTTAGCTTTCGAAATGCAAAATAGTAAAAGACATTATGAAGTACTGTTAACTGGTAATATGACTCCATGAACCTGAAAGCATATTAAAGACTAATAACCAGAATATGACATTCAACACAGCAGTGTAATTTCAATCACAACAAACCAAACGCAAACAGGATACTTTGATACAACTTCGCTCGTCATATTCAGTCATAATATATAAGACTCGAAAGTATTAATATATCCTATTGAGACCAATCATATATAATCCAATCCAATCATATAGAGTATTAATATGTCCTATTGAGAGTTTTTTTAACTGACAACCATCACCTATGAGTCGACAATGATACAACCAAGTGATATTATTACCACATCCATTCAATACCTTGCCATGGTAAAGGACATCCCATCAGTGGATCCACAATCAATAACATCAGATCCTCTTTTTGGGATAATAGGGAAACATCCAATTTTATGGTTTAATCCTCTTCTACGATGGCTACGTATTTATTGAGTTTGACGTGGACTTATCCTTACTCAATTCGATACTTAATACTCCTCCCAAGACTCAACATGCTCACAAGACATCAATCCCTTTGGTTAACTCATTCAATTAGTCATATTAGAGATTTGTCAAACTCTATTCATCACATCAACCATCACTCTTTTGTTAGGAACATTCTTTTATAATCAGTTCATGACTCGTCAAGACTCTCTACCACCCATCATCAAACTCAAGATATTCAAGTGCAAAAATAGAGTTAAAACATTTATAAATTTTGTAGACTCTTCTGGCTTAAATCATACTCATGCATACCCATTTAAGTGCAATAAATAAGAAATACAAGAATTCATTCTAGGGTTCATCTAGAAAAATAAAAATTATCTGTTACAAGTGTTTAATTCATAAAAATTATTATTCGTACAAGATTATGTAGGAATACACTAGAATTTAAGAAAGGCTTTCAAGAAACATTCGTGGAAGGCTCAATTCGTTCATAATTCAATCAATCCTATACATGGGGCACATGGAATGTAAGGACCTGACTTTGTACGACCTCAATGGAGCACGGAAATTTGGTTTCGAAGAAGTTCTATACAGATACAAATATTTCTCAAGACTTCCATTTGGCATAAACTCAAGCACCAAGGCCTTAAAATCAATGTTGGAGCAACTAGTGATGACTTTTACGAGATTCATATGGTGAATGTTGTGTAAAACTTCATATACGTATCAAAACTCTTGAATGCCGCTTCCAGTTGCAGGTTAAACAATTTAACTGCAACATGAGTTCCACTTCTGAGAATGCCTTTGTAAACAATGCCAAAACTTCCAGAACCAATCAGATAACTCTCACTGAGAGAATCAATCGCTTGGAGTAATTCATAGTATGAAATTCTTTCTCTTGTTATGGTAGGCAATGAATTAGCTCATTGAGGAGCACTCTTACCTCTTCTATACCTCATCTATAGAAACACAAAGGCAATAGAAACAAATACAAGTGCAATTCCTAGTCAAAGTAGTAGAACAAGTAAATTTTTTCCTATTTGATATGTTCTTCGATGATGAAGGGCATGGCGAGATGCTAAACCTTAAAGAACCACACAATGCTTCATTGTCGATAAAACACTGACTTGAGAGATTCTTGAAAGGAACCCCCCAGTGTATTTCACCATACAATTTGTTGGCAGAAATATTGAAATATTTGAGGTATTGAAGTTTCTCCAAAGATTGAAGTTTCTCCAAAGATATAGGAATGATTCCTGATATATCATTATGAGAAATGTCTAGGAATTCCAAACCAACCATGTTGCTCATCAAGTCAGGTATAGATCCTTGCAACTTATTGTGATTCAAATAAAGGTTCTCCAGATTCTGCAATCCTCCAAATTCTATAGGAATTCCATTTGTGAATTGATTCATGGATAGATCTGTATATATCGCAACCTTTAGATTTCTAATTTTCTGAGGTAAAGAACCAACCATGTTGTTTGAGGACAAGCAAGCTCCATTAGATCTTTGAGATTTCCTACGCTTGTTGGTATATTGGAAGTCAATTCATTGGAACCCAAATGCATAACCCTAAGGGAAGTGAAGTTCCCTAAACAATTAGGAAGAGATCCCAAAAGTTGATTTTGCCCAAAGTGAATTTCACCCAAATTCTGTAATTCACATATATGATCTCCAATAAATTTTGTAAGTTTGTTGACAGTCAAGTACAGGCGGTGAAGCCTTCTCAATTTGCCAATTGATATTAGAATTGATCCAGTAAAGTTGTTTCCATCCAAATCAAGCTCTAATAAGCTGGTTAAGTTGCCAACTTCATTTGGAATTGGCCCTTTTATTTTGCAATTGCTGATGTCAAATTCAATAAGAGATATAGAGAAGTTCACTATGGAGATAGGAAGCATGAGATTTAGAGGGTTCGAAGATAGAAAAATAAATATCAAATTTCTGCAATTGGTTAAGGAGGTCAGAAAGCTTAACAAGGAGTTGCTCGTTAAATTGTTTTCCACCAAGTCTAGGTGCTGTAGATGAGTCAAATATCCAAGAGAATTGGGAATCAAGCTTCTGAGTTTGTTTCCTGAAAGCGCTAGATGAGTAAGATTTGAACAATTGAAGATAGAATGAGAAATAGTTCCTACAAGATTGGTTAAGTCACTTAGTAAAAGATCTTCAATATTGGGTAAGATAGAACCTATGTTTGGTGGTAGTGTTCCTGATAGATTATTGAATTAAAGATCCATTATTCTCAGTCCTCATATGTTGAAGACCTCCATTGGAAGTGAACCACTAAAATTATTCATCCCAAGACTAAGTTCCTTCAACTCGACGATATTTCTTATCTCTTTGGGTATTTCACCTAGCAACATATCAAGAAATTAGTGAGTTTAACTAGTCAGTGTGAGTTGTACTTTTTGCTCTCACTTTGAATTAATACATACCAGTAAACCTATTTTCGCTAAGATCTAAAAGTTGCATCTTGGTTAAGTTGCCAATCTCCTGTAGTAAGGATCCCTTAAGATTGTTCCTCCATAGATAAACATGTTGCAACGAGGAGATATTGAATATGGAGATCAGGATAGAGCCACTAACATGGTTTTCCTCCATGCCTAAGTCTACCAAATTAACAAGATTTTCAATTTCTTGTGGAATTATCCCTGCATAAAAATCAAAATTGCATATCATATATTTATAAGCTAAAATCATTAAGTCAATCTCTAACTTACGATTTTACAATTTATGGAGGCTTTTAGTTATTGATCATTATCGATTCGGTCATCGATTGAACTGTTAAGATTTAACAAAATCATTGTAAATTACTTAGAAATAAGGTGACAAATCAAATGAACCATACACATGAGTTGACAAATTGCATTTTGCTCAAAATCAAACACCACATTATAGAATAAGTGAGAGTTTGAGACGGCAAAAAATAAAAATATAAAACTATCAAGGACTTTATATATCAAATAGTACAAATATAATTATTTAATTTATTATTGGGTTATCAGTTAACCCGTTAAGAAAAAAATTAAAACTATTAGTAATTGATAATCCAATAATAAAAAAAATTTAAATCATTACCAAAACTGCTAAATCAATAATCTATTATCGATAAACTAATAACTTTTTTTCAGTTCGGGTAATCAATCTCAATTCGATTTTGAATAGTTCTACTTTTATCCTAAGTAACTATTTAGATTTATTTATAAAAAGAATCAATGAGTACCTAAAATGTTTTTCCTAGATTAATGTTTACTACTAATTTAAAGTAGCTAATTTAAAAGAGCAATGTTAGACCCCGTAATTAATTCAATCGAAGTAAATCGTTCAATTGAAAAAGTTATGACGATCATGGCATAATTTAAATTAAGTAAGTTCGCAGTGTTTAATTATAATTGGAGCGTATATTTTAAGTTGGAGTCGGGAGTCCTCAATTGGATTAAAATAGAAAAGTTTGG
>JAOTQJ010090062.1:0-12091 GCA_025642045.1 Solanum sejunctum
TAATATTCGTATCAAACCTTAATCTCTAACCTTTCGTTCTAAATTTATAAAAATTTTGGCAGCATTTTCCCTTAAAACACACTGCCCCAAGAACAACTCGGCTCAAATAATCAGTCAGCGGCAACAACAACAACCCATAACATCCATAAACCTTTCCAAATACCATTACGACATCAAAACGTCACAAAACGTTGAAATGCAAAAAAAAATTCTCAAGTAAATTTTTTTTTAATTTCAGGAGTTATTATTCTTAATTATTTCAGGTTGATAATATTAAATGCTCTTTAATTAATTTATATTAATTCATCGTGTGATCAAATTAGTCAATCAAAATTAATTCGACTATATTTAATTGGCCAAAATAATAATCGAATTTGGACAATTCATAAATCAATTTTTCCATCCCCACAAATCTCAATTGGATCATTTTGGTTCATACTTCAGACCCCAAATTTGGCCCAAATTCACTGACCCGGCCCAATTTCCCTTTTTTTCAGCTTATATTATACACTAATATATACATACATGCCACGCGTGGGGGACACGTGCCCCCAAGTTCCTCTTTTCCTCTCCTCATTTCCCTCAAGCGCGTGACCTCTCTCTCCTTTTCCCTTCTCCTTCAACGCCAACCCAAAACCAGACGACAAAAACCCAGATTCCCCAAACAAATTCCCCAACGTTCCCATAACAAATTCGTACCTACGTGTCCCCATCTCAGCTCATCGTATAAGGGAATGTTTCGACTGATTCTTGTTGTCCTCCTAGGTGTCATCGTCTGGATCCCTTGACGGGTCTTCTATCAAAGATCGACGGCTACGAGTTGAACGCGTGTTGATTTCCATTGATTCGAATTCGAATATCAAATGGATCGACCCCCAATTTCCCGAGGATGGCTCCTGATTTTCCTTCGGAATCGTGCCCTAATTTGGGGCAATGTATACTCGTGTTCTTCACCATTTGAAAAGGAGGAGATTCTAGAGCCGTCATTTACCCTCAAAAGGATTCTTGAGCCGATTCCTCACAAAGAATTCAAAGTTTCTACTTAGTCATCTTTCTGGCGAACTTAGTCAATTTTTGCAAAACTAGTTCATTCTTTCAAAATTAATATATTTTTTTCAAATTTAGTCATTTCTCAAGTTTAGGCAAGTTCTTTCAGATATAATCAATTCTTTCAAATTTAATTATTATTTCAGTTTTAGTCTATTCTTTAAAGAATTAGTCAATTTTTTCAAACTAGTCAACTTTTTCAAAGTCAATCAAATGTTTTAAAAGTTTAGTCAATTTCCTATTCGTTGGTCGATTGCATGTTAGCGGTCATTTTGAGTGATTAAGTTTTTCTCAAAGTGAAAATTGCACATGAACCCTTTCTATGACATTTTAAAAGACTTTTCTGTTAGATCTTTTAAAGTATTTATTGGTTTCTTAATTATCCTTAGGTGGCGACTCTTTCAAATTTTGAAATTTTAGTTAATACTTAAATTAATTAAATATTAAATTGAATTTTCCGGAAAAATCAAAGTCCATCAATTTTCAAATTAAAAGTAACAAGATAACAATGACAACAATACTAATGTAAAATTAGTAGTAGTAGTAAAATATTTCATACTTCTTAAAAGTTTTACCATCTTTCAAAAACTTTATTTTTTTAAAAAAAACTAATTAAACACGGAAAGCAAAAACTAAAAATTTAAAATTTCTCAGTTGGTTGTGACGTCGTTACTGTTAAAAGTGGTCTGTTCTAAGTGAATGATTTTTCTTTTGTGTTTTGGGTTGGCCTGGCTTATTCATGTACTTTCGTTTCAAGTTTGAACATAAAAAAGATTTAGTATTAGTTTTTATTATTAATGATGTTTCGATAAGTTTAATGGCATGTTACAGTCTGTCTATGGTGTTCGAGTGCTGCTGTTTATTAATCCCTCTGGCCTGCTGTTGGATTAATTTTCTTCCTGTCATCACCTAGTGTCTCTTAAAATTCGAGGTTTTGAGTCATAGATCGTCATATGAGTTCTTAAATGTTTGAATTCCATGCTCTAACTTTCATTGCTTTTATTCTTTTTTGAAGCTTTTGATCCATCTGAGGAACATTATTAACTCATCTATATGTTGCTGCCATGTCTATGTGTTGGTTTTCTACTAAACTTATAATTTATTTCAGTTTGTTTGCGTCTTCCTCTTCCTGGAGTATTGCTTTCACTCTTGTTTCTCGTTAAAGTGTCTGTTACAGTGCATTAAGGGGTTGCTGTGAAAGAGAAAGTATGGTTTCATGTCTGTTTTACTCTTTTCCTCATGAGCTGGATTGATGTCAGAGCGTTATTTTGAGTTTTGTCTCATGAAGGTTTCTCCTACCCCTGTATATGATTCCTGAATCCTTTAACTTATCGTATAAGGAATCATGTAACTGGATGCTGCCTTATAGGTTCACAAACTGATTTAGTTCAAGATTCTGGTGCTCTCCTTTCTTCACTTATCAAACCTCTCTGGCTTATCTTCTCACTTATGTCGTGTTCCCATTCCATGTTCCATCTTTTATGTTATGTATTGGTGTAGTATATGTTATGTTTTTTTAAAAGTAATCAAATTACTTGTGTCTTGTTTGTTCTTGATCTTAGAGGCCGTAGATCATGCTTCAACATGGCAATTAACTCGAGCTTTTGCTCAAAGTTGTGTCTCTTTTAACCCTTCTGGTTTGCTATAGCCATTTAGTTGCTCTTTAATTCATCCCTGTAATAGTCTTAAAGCATGTGATGGCCAAATGTTATTGAGTATTATCATGCTTTCAATTAAAATGATTCCATCTCTGTCCACTCCATTGTGTATGACCCTACTTCAATTTTCCTGGTAGCTTAGGGGTTATGGTTCAACGGTCTGATATCTTATTTTACTTTACGTTTAGATTCGTCTTTGTTGCTTTACTTTAGAAATGTCGTGTTATTCTTACTTGAGTATACTGTTAAATTTTAACTTCCTTCTTCTATTGCATGTGAATCCCTTTCCGAGTCCATTGGACTCCCTCTTGCATTTCTAAGCGGGCTATGAGAGCTTTTTGTCGAGTCTAGGAGGCAGTCTACAGAGTCTTGGAGCTGAAATACAGGTTTTGAAGGCTGAAATAGTGTGTATACACACATCTGATATACTCAGCGTATACGTCTGATATATGGGCCAAGCCCAAGGAGTAGCAGATGGATAGTTGTCTTTTAAGGGCTCAGCAGACCCAAACATATAGAGATTAAGACAGGTTTTAGAATTAGGCCTGTCAAAGCCCAACCTTATTTTATTTTTGTTTAGAGTATATTTACTTGCTCACTATACTTGTTATTTTGTCTAACTCTAACGTTATTTTTGTTTGTTTAATCTAATTAATTTTTTTAATATGTCTACCATTTATGTTAACTTTGTTTTAATGATTATTAGTCAATTCTTTCAAATTTAGTTACCTTCTTTTAAAATTAGTTATCCTTTCAAATTTAGTCAACTTCTTTCAAAATTAGCAAATCCTTTCAATCTTAGTCAAATTTCTTCCAGAGTTAGTTAATTTTTCAAACTTATTCAATTTTTAAGACTTAGTCAAGTTCTTTCAAACTTAGTTATTCTTTTCAAATTTAGTCAATTCCTTTAAAAATTAGTCAACTCCCTAATCGTCGATCAACTGCAAGTTAGCGACTATTTTGAGTGATCAATTTTTTCTCAAAATAGAAATTGAACCCTTACCCATCTCTTGAAAATTTTAAAACTTTTCTATTAGGTTTTAAAATTAAATTTAGGTTTCTTAATTTTTCTTAATTAAGTGACGACTCTTTAAATTTTTGAGAATTTGATTTGTACTTAAATTAATTTAGTATTAAATCTTATTTTCAAAAATCAAAAGTCATTTTTTTCCAATTAACAGTAGTAATAGTAAAAATATTTCGTAAATATTTTATTTTATTTTATTTTATTCTTTAAAAGAAAACATTCACTTTTTTTTAAGGATGCTTAGCTAATTAAATATGGAGAGCCAAAATTGAGGGTCAACAACTGCGACATAATCTAAATCTATCCAACAGTACATCTCTCATTTGTCCCCTACAGGATACAACAATCCAAGAAAGTTGTATAACTCAAGCAACTCTAAATTAGTTGAAAAGTCCAAAGATCACCTTCCTTTAATATATAAATTACTCTCTTTGATGAATATAGTTGAAGACTTAAAATATTATCTTTGTCTCAACTCTCTCTTTCACCAACCTCAATATAAACACAATATAATACTTCTCATTATTCTCAACTCTATATTTTCCTGTCTCTTTTTTCTCCACCCAAAACAAAGTAAGATACCACTATTTATAGTGAGCAATTTTTTCTCTTCATGAATAAGAAGATAATGGGTAATAAATTGGGTAAATGAATAACCCAAAGGTTACATAAGTTACAAGAATAAAGACGTAAAATAATGAGTTAGAAGTTATAAGAACTAATTCATATGAGTTAGTGGCAAAAGGAGTTACATAGGAATTTATTACCACATTCTCCACTAACTCATGATACAAATTAATATTATTATTTTAATATTAAAATATATTTTACACCAACAAATTATGTATTAATTAAAGTCACTAAAATTTTGATAAATACATTTTACTTTTTGAATTTGTAATATTAAAAATATGATGATAACAAGGTAAAATTACAAAGCTAAGATTGAATCATCCGAAAGTACTTAAGACTAGGGGTGGCTCAATGGCTTGAAAAATGAGGCATCCCGCTTAGACTTCAAATTTGGGTGACTTCATTTTTTAGTAGTCATAGGCTTAAAATTCATGAGGTACTTTTTATTTTTCGAGATTTAAACAGTTCAAGTTTGATCGAGAATTTATGGATGAAATCTTTAAATTTTTTGAAATAAAATTTATATATTTGTAAACTATATAGAAAGTACTATAAGTCACAATAACTAACAATTTAAAATATTTAAAAGATACATAAAAATTTTACTGTCAAAGATAAATTTATTTGAACCTTGAAATTTAAAAAATACCACATAAATTGAGACAGAAAGAGTATTTAAAAATAAACTTATATTGTATCTTTCAATTTATTTGTCTTACTCTTTTTTTTGTTCTTTTGGTACATTATAAAATGTTTCTTTCATTTGTATCGATTTTTAAATTTAACTTTCCACATGATATATTTAAGACTACAAGATTAAAAGATATTTTGGTGTGTGTATATATATTTAATTTAAGACCATAAGATTCACAAATCTTCGCTACTTTTTTTTTTTAATTTCATGTCAAGTCAAAATCCGAAAAAAAATTAAAATAATTAGAGGAGTTCAAATAATTTTTATAAAATAGTAATTTAATAAAATTTTGCATCTCAACAGTAATTTTAACTGACATATACTTTAAATTAAAAAAAAAATTTAAGACCTTTAATTTATTTTTGACTTTAGGCTACTAATAGCTTGAGTCGACCCTATCTTAGACAAATAAGGTTAGAATTAAACTTTTTGGGGTGATCAACATATACTAAGCATATGCAGTACTATACTTATACTTCTGGTCGACATACTTATGCTAACTATTTAACTAGTTCCTTAACGTGACCAATTTTTTCCCTAATATAATTTTTTAATTTTTACTCTTTCATCTTTTATTTCTGCCAAAAGAGACTTTTAAATTATATCAAATATGCATTCTCTATAGTTATTGGTTTTGGTTACGCGTATTCGTTTAAATTTATAATTTCCAAACCCATTAGACTATCGAGAAATATTAAATTTAGAATAGAGTATAATGACTTGATCAATACTAAGAATCATAAATATTATTGAACTAATTAAATTGAAATTCTAAATATGTGCAATAAAAAATGTATGTATAAATAATTAATATTAATAAAAAGTTACCTGCAACTTGTTTCCCATCGTAAAGACCACCATGAACTGCAAAGCCAATCAATTCTTTGATAGCAAGTTTTTCAGGATCTAATTCCCATTCTTCTTTGTTCATGTTACTAGCTTCAACACAAATTTTAGTCATTATAATATTACTTGATTCATTACTTTTGACAGAATCTATATATTCTATATATAGTAACTATAATTTGTTTCACAAATGGAAAGATTATGTCACCCCCGAGCCTACACCCTGGACATGATCGGCACTCGAAAATTATTTTTGGTCCGAAGCAAGTCACTTGGCCTGGCTAACTTACTCAGTGGAAGACAATAATATCATAATGATATAGAATGTGCTCAAAATTCATGAACTTAAAGATACAATACTAATATATACAACTTAACTCAAAATCTTTCAAACAACTTGAAAGAAATAACTTGAACAATATCTTTCCCGTCTATGAAGCCTCTAAAGTACTGACTCCGAACAAGGCATCGGAGTAGGCTCATGGCTACCTCAACTAAAATAAATACAAAGAAATAAAGACTCCCGAGCTCCTCTGGATGCAAAGAGGCCTCGTCGACTACTGATGCGGACTATCTTATTGAACATCTGCTAACATGGATAATGATGCAACACCAAAGACGTCAGTACGTGGATTGTACGGTATGTAAGATGGCCAACAAGTACTAAGCATAGGATACTCACTTTGAGACTGAACTTTGAGATAACTTTATTGACAAAAGTATATCATGCAAGTGAAATCATATGTTTTTAAACTGGTCTAAAAGTGCAACTCAATATAAAGGAAATATTTACTTTAATCATTAATGAGCACAAATAAATATACAAAAATATGATACTCAAATATTTAGCTCTGCAATTAGCTCAACTCAATTTATTATGCAACATAATAGAGAGAAATACTTAAATAAAGATATAATAAATCTCAATGTGTAAAATAATAAACTTTACTTCTTGGGAAGTTTCTCTAACCGACAACCATCGCTATGAGCTTCATGATGATACAATATCTTGCCCACGCTGCCAGAGTCATCCCATACTTTGCTAGGGTAAGGGACGAAAATTAAGGGAGTAGATCCATCTCAAAACTGGGTCATCTCAGTGACAATGAGAAGTTGTACTTTTTGGTACAATCCTATCCTACGCTGGCTACGTAGTTTATGAATTCAAGTTATTATTACTCTCACTCATATAGACACTCAATACTACTCCCAAAATAACTTTTATAATGCTCATACTTAAAAGAGTATTCTTGCTCAAAGTATTAATTTCTTCTCTTTGGAATTTAGTCCAACTTTAACTTTTTTTAAACTTTCCTCAACGTAACTCTTCTCTTTGATTGAATTTGCATCAACACAATGGGTCTCAAAACATCACTTTATTACTTCAACTATCTTGTAAATATAGAAGTTTTTAGTACTCCTTAAACTTAACTCAAAACTATGAAGGTAATAGTTTTTCATGAAATATACATATGGCTCTCATAAATACAATAATAGATTTGGATCTTGTCTCAATAGCTTAACTTAGTACTAAAATTAGTGAGGGACATGATTTTTATCAAGAAATTTGCATGAACAAATATTTTGAAGAAATTAACTAGTATTGGAGGAAAACCTATCTCAACTCAAAAACATGAATCTTGGGTAAAGATTTGTAGTCAAAATACTAAAAACATATGTAAGATAACTTTTGGAAAGCCTTACATACCTAAAAAAACTGATATCACAATCGTAATTTGATGAATACTAGCTTTCTTGGAGAAAATCTTTGATCTTAGAATGTTGATGCTTGTTCTTGGGAAAAAAAATTCTCTTTGTAGTTCCCTTAGAGTGGAAGAACTTGAAAAAAATATTGGTTGAAGGACTTCTCTTTGATCCTTGAATACTTGACTTAGAATCTTTAGAGTTCTTGATGAAGAATCCTAATTCTCGAAAAAAGAAGAATCAAGAAATCCTTTCTTGAAATTCTTGAATTCACTTTCTTGAAACCCTAGGTTATTATGTAAGATTATTTTTAGAGATTCATGAATAGATGGAGAAATTTGGGTTGAGAAGCGTGAAATTTTATGGAGAATAACTTACCTTGATGATGAATCTTAAAAGCTAACCTAACTTGATGATTTTCTTGATGATTCTTGAGAGTTTATGTTTAAGAGTGAAGGAGAGGGTTTTGAAGTTTATGATATGAATAACTACGTTCTAGGAGTTTAATTAGGTGAAAACTGACAAGTTTAGGTTTAAAAGGGTGAGAAAAGTTGAAAATATCCCTCTTTTAAATTGCAGGTCGGGCCGCCTACGAGACCCCCCACGACTCGTAGAAGCTTCTACTACCCATAGGGGACTTTTTGTAAACTTTAGGACATTTTTTGGTGATCTCTAGAATTTTCTACGAGCCTCGTGATACGACTCGTAGAGGGTTGTACGACCTGTAGATAAGTCCATAAAGTCTGAGGCTGAAATTAAACTTCTTTGACTTTTTCCACGAGATACCTATATGGGTCGTACTCCGAATTACGACCCATAACTGGATCTCGAATTGCAACTCTACACTGACATTCTTCAGTAAAACGACTATAACTTTTGACACCGAACACCAAATGACGTGAAACTAGTTGTGTTGGAAAGATAATTCAAAATTCAAAGAGCTTTCATTTGGTATGCCATGGGACTTCTACTTCTTTATATGCTGAGGATTATGGTCATTTAAAATTGATCGTTGCATAATTCAAAGTTAAAAACTTACCCGATAGGAAACCTTTGAATTTGACTAAGTACTAGAGGTCTCTTATGAACCGAATTCACTTCTAATACACTTCACTTATATATGAATGAGCCTTAGAATATAGGTACATGTAAGAAATTACTAGGTTTAATCTTATATACTTATGACAACAAATTTTGAGACCCATGAATGGAGTTGTGTGGTGTTACAGATTAATTACTATAAACTGTTCAAGTTTGGTCTAATTTTAAAGAGGTATAGATAACTTCTATACAAATTTCCTAAATCCTTAATTCCATTACCAACGAAAATGGGTAAAGCGGAAGTAGATGAATAGAATTTAAAATAATTTACTTTTTTTTAAAAAAAAATTTGAAGTTAGAGATCCTTAAATCGTGTCTGACCATATCATATGTATATTGGAAATTTTTAAAATTCAAAAACTTATTTTCACTCTAAATCACTAATAAAATTTTAGATTAACTTCAATTTATATTTATTGTCACGATCCAAATTCGAGTACGATACCACTTGTTTGAATCCACTAAGATAAATCAACTTAAATGAACAGTATAAAACAAATTCACCAAAGAGTATAATAGAAGATAACCATATAAAGTAACTGAAGAGAGATAGGCAATCCATTACTCTAAACTAACCTGAAGACCTGATGGTGTCACATGTACAAATATCTAATACATACATTGATAGAAGGAAATTACAAGTCTCAACTGTCCCTGATTCTCAAATAGAACAAAAATAACATAATGGAGAAGTCTAGAGGTGTTGGAATATACCATTAACCATTTAGTTGAGTTGTAGTATTTTATTTAATTCCTGGTAAAGACTATCTATATTGCTATAATAAGTATTTGTTTGTATAGATCATTGTGTTTAGATGTGTGGCCATTACATATGTATTAAATAATTTTGTGTATGGAGTATTTAACTCATACATGAAAGATTAAAATTGTCTATTCTTATAGGTTATAAGTTAAGAGATCACAAACTAAGATGAAGTTGGACAAATATCTTGATGATCGTAGCACAATATTAGATATAATTTGATCTTAATTAGTTATGAGATTGGTTAAAATTCCAACTTCTTGTGCTAGTACATTTTATAGGTATTCAACAAACCAATTAGAGGTACTTATTTATGTTTTGAACATTGATAAGTAAATTCTCTAGTCCGTTAGATGTACTTATACTCTTAATCTTGATATAATTATTATGATTTATGTACTTTGATTTATTATTTTAATCTATTAAAAAAATTTAATCTATTAAAAAGTGAGACTCTTTTATTGAGTTGACAAAATCCTAGTGAATTGTATAATGACAAATTACATTAGGGAAATAACAGACAGAATCGTATTATGGTATTGAGATAAAAGACACCCCTTTATGTTTACTTAAAAGTTTTTACGTGAAAATCCTATAAGTAGCTTTTATATCCGTCATATGAAATAAGCTAAGTATGATCACAAAGGATTAAATTAGTTAATTAATTGAATAATTTGTGTCTCCTACTTGCTAAGGATTGAAGAATTAATAGGTGATATTAATTAAGAACGATTTAAACATCACCTCGATGTGTATGGATAATTTAAAGAGGGACAACAGAGGAATATGGATGAGAATACCACGTGCAGAGGAGGAAGAGAACAACACATACGGAATATGGAACAAAATAAGCAAACCCACGTAGGAAATGGAACTAAACCTAATTTTTATAATTAATTAAAATTAATATTTAATAAGTGGTCGATTCTCCAAATGACTTTCTGAATATTCCTCAATGTCCCGACTATTCACGGAACGTGAGAAGCAGATGATCAATCATCTATTTACAGAAGAAATCGTAGGATCTTTCTGTTTTTAGTTATATATAATATATGATATGATGACTAAAGGTTGAGATTTAGTTTGAGTTTATTTTCAATTATTGACTATACCTCTGTTAATGGTAAAAAATTAAAAGGAAAAAAAGTTAAAATTTGTCCTTGATTTTACTTTTTAAATGAATATTTATCAATTTTTCAATTTAATAAAATATGATATTTTATAAATTTTAAGCAACAAAATCTTCTATCATTTTACAATTGAATACTACTTGGAATAAATATTTGTAATGTCTTCCCTTACTTTACCTCATTTATGCAACTCTAGGAGATATAACTAGCTTTGCAATAGTAAACATTTAAATATGTGTATATATGATGTTATATTGAAATTTTGATGTTTTTTCAAACTTATAGAATGATCTCCGAGTCTACACTCTAGATGTGACTAGCACTTGGTAAACATTGCTGGTCCCCAAGCGAACCCTTGCCTGGCTGACTTACTCAACTAGAAGCTTTATATGCATGCAGAAGCTTTACATGGTGAACCTTTTAAAATATTTAATAAAACTCAAGGAATCCCAAATCAAGCTTTATACAAAGTCTTTTCATACAATTAGTAATAACGCTTAAAATGTCTGAGTGGAAAGACTAGACTGACTCAATATCTTTGTCCATGAAGCCTCTATACTAAGATATGTGCCGCAACAAGACCCATGACTACCTGACTATAAAATAAAATATATAAACTAAACTGACTAGAGTCCCCTAAAAGCAAAGATGCCTCATCAATTGCCTCTGGAAAGCTGTCATACTAAATATCTGCTATTATGTGAATACCTGAATCTGCATCATAAAATGATGCAACGGCAAAGGCATCAGTACGTATAATTTACTTATGTAAAATGGCCAAAACAAGAAAATTGAAGATTAAATGTTCAAAATCATAGGCTTAATGTTGAACATAATTCAATAACATAAGTAATGCATTATAGCAAAATATCTATTTTAATGCATAAGAAAATGCAGTTATAGTTGTATCTGAAAATAATATATACTATAGCTTGAGGAGTTTCTCTAACCGACAACCATTACTATGAGCTTCGTGATGATACAGTGTGTCTTTTTATACTTTGTCGGGGTAAGAAACGAAAAATAGGGGAGTGGATCTATCCCAAAACTGGGTCATCTCAGTGTCACTGAGGAGTTGTACATCTAGTACAATCCTATCCTATATTGGCTACTTAGTTTATGGGGTTGTAGTTATCTAAACTCGTATCCACATCGGTGCTCAATACTACTACCAAAACATGCACTCTTCTCATTAACTGTAAAAAGGGGAAAACTAAAAATATGCTATTTGGACCTTGGCTTAACATTTATGTATAAACTATTTTTCTGTCTTAGAACTGATAATGCTTTCTTTAAAGAGAGAAAATAGGCATGCTCTTTACTGATAAAATAATATATTATACAACTGTAAGTTTTCTCGAACTCTAAAATTTATGCATGATGATTAGTAATGTAAAATATCTTAACTAAATGGACTAATCTTTCAAAACTGATATGTTAAATAGGCTACTTATATAATTCATGCTGAGCTACTTCTTGAAACTTATT
>JAOTQJ010090073.1:0-12087 GCA_025642045.1 Solanum sejunctum
ATTGTGGGGTATATACCTTATTCACCTAGCTCGAGGGGTTGTACGCCTATGCTACCACATTAGGGGGTATATACCTCAATTTCCTCACAAAGGAGGTAGTATTTCTTAGTTATCTAATGATGGTCGCCTTTTTCACATGTAATATATTCTAAATAAGCATGTTTTACTCCAAGTATCATTCATTCATGTCATATTTCTAATATGCTATCTTTTTCTTACAATATTGCATTTTTCCATGTGGCTATCTATTGTGGCATTATATCCTACATTCTTAGTACATTTAAATATACTAACGCATACTCTATGCCTACATGATGTTACCATGTAGGCATAGACTATGTCTTTGTGATATTACATGTATAGACCGAAGCTTCTCTTGATCATCATCATGCACGTGGCTAGCTCAATATATCAAAGAAAGCATTCGTGTGTCCTCAACTCCAAGGAAAATATCTAAGTTACTCTTGCTATGTTGAGACTTCTTTATCTTGAACACTTATTATCATTAGGGTGAGGCTGGGAAGTGTCTTGGCCCCTACCACATTATAAGTTAGAGATGTTGTTGGATACTGTATTTTATATTTTCTATGGGCTTAACTTTTTTTATGCTTTTATGATTATCAAAGACTTCCATTAGTCCCGCTTTCCCTTTTCATTAATTGACTCTTATTATTGCTTAAATTTTCTTCCACAACAAAGGATGTGTACATGTTACAATCAAGAGGGTTGTTTGGGTTGTCTTCGAACTTCTCATTCATTGTTTCACATATAGGCCCTAGGCTTAGGTCATGACAATCTTGGTATTGGAGTACTAGATTATTAATGATCCTCGAAAATCCAACATATCATGTCGATTAGAGTCATATTCATAGTTGTGAAGCGCGCCACAACTATGAAGAGGAGGCTATTAGGAATTTCAGAAAATGTTCCACTTCTTTATTATCTATATTTTGCTCTAAAATAAGGCTTTCCCTATAACAAATGCTCTTTGTTCTTTTAGATCATGTCGCTACCAAAAGGTAGACTAAAGAGAGCCTGCACACTAGAGGAGCAACCAGACCCTCTCGCTCGTCAAGCTCCTTAAGATGGAGGGGTAGCCCATGATGAGTTCTGCGATTCCATCACAATGTTGGCCTGCGCTATGACCAACCAAATGAATCAAGGTTCCCAAGACCTTCATGCTCCTCTTTTGCCCTCAAGGGTGAGGGATTTCACAAGAATGAACCCTCTAGAATTTCATTTTTCCAAGGTAGAGAAAGATCCTAAAGAGTTTATCGATTGAGTGTATGAGGTCCTATCTATCATGGTAGTTAATTCAAAGTGGAAGGCGGAATTAGCGGCTTACCAAGTCAAAGTTGTGGACCAAATTTTAGTTTTATCAATGGAAATTGGAGAGGAGAGATGATCATGCTATTCCTTTGGAAGAGTTCAAAGCTTCCTCTATCAACTGGTTTTTCCATACTAACTTAAGATAGGCTAAGATGATGAAGCTTATAAACCTAAAGCAAGCTCCCATGAGTATGAGGGAGTATGCCCTAAAGTTCAACAAGCTTTCCAAATAAGCTCCACATTTGGTTACCAACCCAAGAGCTAGAATGAACAAATTTGTGTCAATAGTGTTCAACCTGGTTAATGAATAGTGTCATACTACGATGCTAGTGAGTGATATAGATTTGTCTCAAGTCAAGACATATGGCGAACAACTTGAGTGGGAAAATCATAGTAATTGTAGAAGCGAGGAGTCCTAGAGGACTCGATTTGAAAGTGGTTTCTAAGGTTCTATGGGTGACCGGTTTCTACAAGGTCATAAATTCCAAGGCCAAAGGTCTTCCAATGCTCCTAACAAGATATTTGCTAATGATATGGTGTCCAACGCAAGTTTCCAAGGTGGCAATAGTGGGAGGACCCATCCTAAGTTTCAAAAATGTGGGAGAAACCATAGTGATCCATGTTTGAAGAACTATAATGATTGCTTTAGTTGTGGTATTATGGGTCACAAGGTTATTGATTCTCCTCATGCTAAAAACAAGGGTAGAGATATTTGTCCTCAAGGCCACAGTGCTAATGCGGGTCAAAGGGCATAGAGATGCCAACAAGTGGGTGATCCAAGGCAAAATAGGTTTGATGCTCTCCAAGGAAGGCAAGGAGTAGATGAGGTGCGCAATGTTATTATTGGTATGTTAAAGGTTTTTGAATATGATGTGTATGTTTTGATAGATCCAGGTGCCACACTTTCTTTCATTACTCTTTTTGTTGCCAAAAATATTCATGTGTGTCCCAAATTATTGTGTGAACCTTATGAAATGTCTACCAATATTGGTGAGTTCATTATTCCTAAAAGAGTCTATAGAGATTGTCCCGTATCCGTATTGCATAAAGTCTTTCCTTGTAATCATGTTGACCTTGACATGGTGGACTTTGATATTATTCTTGGGATGGATTGGTTACATACATATCATGCTTCTATTGATTGTAGAACCCGCAAGTTTAGGTTCTGATTCCCTAATGAGCCCGTCCTTGAGTGGGAAAGTCATCATATGGTGGTCAAGGTTAGATTCATTTTTTGTCTTAAAGCCCAGAATTTGATTTCAAAGGGTTGCATTTACCACCTTGTAAGGGTTAGGGCTATTGAGTCTAAATTCCTTCCTATTGAGTCGTTTTTGGTGTTCAATGAGTTTCTTAATGTCTTTCCCAATGATCTTTCTAGTGCTCCTCTTAAAGGGGAAATAGACTTTGGTATAGACCTCGTTCCCGATACATAACCCATTTCCATCCCCCCTTATTATATGGCCCCGATGAAGTTGACGGAGTTGAAGTAGTTGAAGGATCAACAGAAAGATTTGTTCGAGAAGGGTTTCATAAGGCCTAGCAAGTCACCTTGGGGTGCACTGGCATTTCTTGTAAAGAAAAAGAAGGGTTTATAACCTATTTAATTATCTACAAATGGCTATTCACTTTTCTAAGATTCATCTTCTATCCGGATACCACCAAATGAGAGTGAGGGAGTGTGATATTCCCAAGATGACTTTTTGGACTAGGTATGAGCATTTTGAACTTGTAGTTATGTCCTTTGTGTTGATTAATGCGCTATCTACATTTCTAGATCTCATGAATAGAGTCTTTAAACCCTATTTGATGTGTTTGTGGTGGTCTTTATTGATGATATATTGATTTATTCCAGAAGTAAAGAGGAGCCTGTGAATCACTTGAGGGTAGTGTTGCAAATCTTGCGGAATGAGAGATTGTTTGCTAAATATGAAAAGTGTGAATTTTAGTTGAACGAGGTTGTTTTCTAGGGTTGTGATGTCTGGTGATGGTATTAAGGTAGATCCTAAGAGGATGGAGGTGATAAGAAGTTGGCCTAGGCCCTCGACTCTAATGCATATTAGGAGTTTCTTGGCTTTGGCTAATTATTGCCAGAGATTTGTAAATGGTTTCTATTCTATTGCTTCCCCTATGACAAATTTGACCCAAAAGAAGGAAAAATTTGTTTGGACCAATGAATGTGAAAAGAATTTTTGAACTTTGAAACACAAGGTTATATCCACTCACATCTTGGATCTACCGAAAGCGTAAAAAGGGTTTGTGGTTTATTATGATGCCTTAAGAATTGGTTTAGGGTGTGTTTTGATGAAAAATGGAAGGTGATAGCATATGCCTCTAGGCAACTTAAGGTGCATAAGCGAAATTATCCGACCCATGATCTTGAAATGGTGGCCGTGGTGTTTGAGTTGAAAATTTGGTGTCACTCTTTGTAAAGGGTTCATACTGATGTGTTTACTGACCACAAGAGTCACGAATATGTGTTCACACCAAAAGATCTTAACTTGAGGTAAAAAAGGTGGTTAGAACTCCTTAAAGATTATGACATTAGTATACACTATCATCTCAGAAAAGCTAGTGTTATGGCCGATGCTCTAAGTAGAGTGCCCTGGGTAGCCTAGCTCACATTGATGTTGGAAACAGGGACATGGCTAGAGAAGTTCACCGGTTGTCTTGGTTAGGGGTTAGATTGAATGAAATTGAAAATGGTGGTATAGTAGTTGTTGATGGTTCTAAATCTTCTTTGATTGAGAAAGTTGAGTCAAAACAAGACCTTGACCCTACCTTGCTAGAGTTGAAGGCCTTGATGAAGGATGGTAAAGTGGATGTTATCTCCAAACGGGGAGATTCTTAGATACCAAGGTAGGTTATGTGTGCCTCATATTGATGACTTAAAGAGTTGATTTTGAAGGAGGCCCATAATACATGTTATTCTATTCACCTCAGTTCCACAAATATGTATAGAAACTTGAGTGAGGTATATTGGTAGGGTGGTATGAAGAGAGATATTGTAAAGTTTGTAGCTGGTTGTCACAACTTCTAACAAGTGAAAGCCGAATATTAAAGACCTGGTGGCCTATCCCAAGACATAGAGTTTCCTACTTGGGAAGAAGTCAACATAGATTTTTGTGGTTATGTTGCCTAAGACTAGGCGACACATTGATTCTATTTGGGTTATGGTTGATAGGATGAAAACGTTGGCTCACTTTCTATTGGTCAAACCCACCTATGGTGCCGAAGATTTTGCCAAGTTGTATATTCATGAGTTGGTTAGATTGCATGGGGTACCCTTGTAAATCATTTTGAATCGTAGTTCTCAATTCACTTCTCATTTTTGGAGATCCTTCCAAAAGGGTCTTAGAACCAAGGTCAAGCTTAGCATGACTTTTCATCCCCAAATGGATGGTCAAATCAAAAGGATAATCCAAACACTTAAGGATATATTTAGAGCGTGTGTTTTGGAGTTTAAGGGTAGTTGATCTGATCATCTTCCACTTATTAAGTTTGCTTACAACAATAGCTACCACTCAAGCATTGGCCTGGTTCCCTTTGAAGTTTTATATGGTAGGCATTGTGGATACCTAGTTAGGTCGTTTAATGTGGAGTAGATGGATTTGTTAGGCTAAGATTTCGTTGTGAAGCCTTGGACAAGGTGAGGTTGATAAGTGAGGGGTTAAATACAGCCTAAAGTAGAAAACATTCCTATTCCGATATGAGAAGAAGAGATCTTGAGTTTAATGTTGATTATTGGGTTTACTTGATGGTCTCACCCATGAAAGGTGTGGCCCTGTTTGGCAAAAAAGTGCAAATTAAGACCAAGGTTTGTGGGACCTTAAAGAATTTTTAGGAGGGTTGGTAAGGTTTCATATGAATTGTAGTTGCCTATAGAGATGATTTGTCACGCCCAAAGTCCCATTAAGGCGGAATGTAACCCATTGTCGATAAGGCTCAGGAGAACCAACCTGTATCCATTATCTTTCTATACATATTATATGGGATTTCTACATTCAACATGCTTTTAAGAAATTTTAAGAAAGTAAACAGTAATAACAAGCCAAAAGGAAATGCATATGACTAGGCGGTTGGGGCTATGTTGTCTAAAGTATGAGACATACCACACTTTAATTTGCATAGTCTATAAAGCCTTTAGATAAGGAAAAGCATCTGATAAGGGTCGGGACAGGCGCTGCCTCAACTAACTATACAATATAAAACTATAAGTTCTAGCCACGCAAAGCTCCAAAGCAACCTAGAGCTTGGTAACAGTAGTTGGATATCCTGTACTCCTACTGAGGAGATCTTCTAACACCTATCGAATAAAATACAGGTCCCCCATAAGTGATGTTAGTATGAGATAATGTACTAAATATGTAAGGCAAAAAATACTTTATATGAAGTAACAACTTAAATAAAACTATGCACTAGTGTAGGATAAGATACCACCTATAGTTATACTATGGGGTCCTGTACTTTATGTTCTTTTTATGACATTACCTGTACTATATAGTCTGTGCATATCCTGTAGTACAAATGTGCAGCTAATCTGTGGTAAATCTGTATCAGGATTGGCCTTGGCTAGGCTTTTCATTTAACCCCTTGGGCTACCCACTGTGATAGGATAGACCCTGGCTAGGTGATTCTTCCACCCCTTGGGTTACCACCGATCAATAATAAATATACTTTACCTTTTAATTAATTTTGAGATGATTCTTTCAATAGTCACAATATTGGTACTGTAGGACTGTAGATGTAGCATGTGACACGCAAATAATCATACAAGACAATACGACAATGAAAAGAGTACATTACACAATTAATGATATGAGCATGAGATGAAATAACTCGTGAATTTTATTTAGCAATATCAGCCCATGTAACTTGGTATCCATGTATGTATGCAGATTTGAATGTGACTATGTATGAGAGCATATGAACATATGAAAGAGTGGAGACATGGTCAATAGTTGTGTTGAGTTGGTAAGTGCCTTTATATGCCATGGAGGGATCTATACTTCATGATAAATAATATGAAATCAAGTAGCCTTACATACCTTGATATATGACCTCGTTATTACCTCTAGAGAACTTTCCTTTACCTATAAATATTTATCTACAAAATGGTAGGTGATATAACTAGCATTAGCAGCCAATAGATGCATCTTGGCAGCCCAATCTCATACAAAAGACAACACACGGGCAACAAGTATATAATTATAAACTAGAGTGTATTCATTCAACATTTTTGCCTCTAATCATATTTTCTAATACATATTCTCATATACATGTCATGTGCAGCCTATTTTAGTGCCATAACTGTCTTACAACAGCCTATAAGGCACAATACATAACAATTCTACATAACATACAAATAGGCGGCATAACGTTGCATCCCTTCGCTAATTTCGACGTCGACAATTCCAAACTCGTTCCAATATTAACCAAATAGTCCCCACCATACATGCACATAAAATTAGTCCTAAAAACGTGCAAAAACATTTCTAAAGTATATGCAGAACGTGAAATAACAATCTGTGATTATCAACCCTCAAGTTCCTATTAAGAGCATAATTACGAGATCATACAAGAACACATTTTTGCGGACTGTAAAAATGGTGCTGCAGCCTTCATACATAATTATAAAACCAATAATCATTAATAACATAGCCTCTCTTCACAAAAAATCTAACCAAAAAGAGAAAATCTTCCAAATAAGCAAGAAAAATGTACAACCACCTTTGGAATACATGTTGTCCAACAATTTCAGCAAAGGTATAATTAGCTTACTCTCATGTTATTCCTGAGAAAACAATACTAAACACATAGGTAACAATACTTACTTTACCCTCAAGATGTAGTACTTCTCCAAGAACCCTAAAAGTCTTGTTGTGGCTGCTTTGCAAGTCTAAGAAGGTGTAGAGGGAAAGCTTTGAAAAGCTGATTTTCTTGTCTAAGTTAAATGACTTGATGGAGCTGCTCGTAAGCCCTTTTAAAGAGATAATTTTGTCCAACATTGTCTTGGATTTTAGGTTTTATTTTATCAAGTGAGAACATTACCACTTTTGCCATTTCACTTGGGCCTTAATGGGTTGCAAATTGATAGACAATTGCTGCCCATTTTCCCCTTTCTCTTTAGTTAGTTGGGCCTAAATCATCAAATGAATTGTAATGGGATTGGACCTTTTTCAATTCTTCATGTGCTGAAAATATATTCCATTTAGTATTCTAAAACATGGGCTAAAGTTACACCCTTAATACATACTTTATTCATAATTGGACTTGGACAGATTCGATGTCGGGCCTCATCTCCATCTAGCTAGCAAATTTAAGCTAAGCAAGTAGATGGCTCACCTGCCAGCTTCCTAAGTACTGTAAACACCTAAATTCTCTCACATTGTTTTAGGCTATAATCTCCTCAATTTGACTTAAACATGTATACACTCGACCCTCTTAAGCATGAGACTTACATATCACCCTTTAATTTGAGATTCAAGCACTTTTAAAAATTGACACTAATTTAACAAAGCCATATCATGTTTTATGTGCATAGGACAAGTACATGTAAGTTGTGGAGTGTTATATCCTCCCCCCTTAGGATCATCCATCCTCAAATGTTTGCATAATTATATAGTTTTACCATGTTTAACGCAATAATCATTCAAACACACATACTTACTAAGGCCTCAATTCTACATTATGCACTTCCTCTTTAGCTTCAAATGGGTAAGGGTGTTTTGATCTCATCATGTCCTCAGCCTCTCATGTTATCTCTGCTACTTGTGGGTTTCTCTTGAAGCTATTTCTTTATTCCTTAGTTTCTAAACTTGATGATCTACAATAGTAATAAGTACCTCGTCATAGGTGAGATCTTCAGTAACTTATACATCCTAAATAGGAGTGATATAAGATGGGTCATCTATACTTTTTTGAAGCATTGAGGCACGAAAAACTGAATGAACCATTGAAAGTTCTTGGGGTAGCTCCCACTCATAAGAAACCTGCCTAAACTTCTTAATAATTTTATATGGCCCGATGTAACATGGGCTCGGTGTTCCTTTCTTACGAAATCTTATAACCCCTTTCATTGGAGATACCTTTAAGAATACCCAATCCCTTGCTGAAAACTCAAGTCCTCTCCTTCTAGTATATGCATATGATTTTTGATGACTTTGGCCTATTTCTAACTACTGTTGTATTACCCTAACTTTTTTCGTATATTATTGTACTAGTTCTAGCCCAAGCAATGTCATTTCACCCACTTCAAACCTCTAATCAGTGACCTATATTTCCTTTCATACAAAGCTTTATAAGTTGCCTTCTTAACGCTTGAATGGTAGCTATTATTAAAGTAAAATTCAATAAGAGGCAAATGGTCCACCCAACCACCTTTAAAGTCCATTGTACAAGCTCGTAACATATCTTTAAGTATTTGAATAGTTCATTTTGCTTGACCATTTTCTGAGGGTGGAATGTTGTACTCAAATTCACTTGTGTCTCGAAACTCCTTTGGAAGGACTTCTAAAATATTGTAGTGAATTGAGCTCCTCGATTAGATCTAATTGAGATTGGGACCCTATGTAGCCTGACTACCTCTTTGAGGAATAACTTGGCATATTCTTCAACTGTATAATCACTCCTAACTGGCAAGAAGTGTGTTGACTTTGTGAGTCTATCAACTATTACCCATATGGAGTCAAACTTCTGAAATGAGCGAGGTAACCCCATAACAAAATCCATATTGATCATATCCCACTTCCATGTTGGAAGCTCTAGACATTGCATATAATCTCCTCACTTTTAATGCTCTACTATGGCTTGTTGGTAATTTGGACATTGAGCAACAAATTCTATAAGGTCCCTTTTCATGCCTCCCCACCAAAACATTCCCTTTAGGTCATGATACATCCTAGTTGATACTGGATGGATGGAATACCTGGAATGATAGGCTTCTTCCATCATCCACTTTCATAGTCCATTAACATCAGGCACACATAATCTATTTTAGCAATACTATACACCATTTTGTGTAAGTTCAAAGCCCTTCATCATACCTTGACTCACCTTTTCCTTAAGCTATTGTAGAAGAAGATCCTCGAACTATTTTTCCTTCATCTCCATTACTAATAAAGACACTACGACATTATGCACAATACCCCCTTTCTTTGGAGTTTCAAGAAGGTGAACTCCTAGACTGGCTAGTTGACGTAGATCTTTAGCCACTCCTTGACTTACTATGGCCTGATCACCAGTATGCATAATTGCCTTACAAATCAGAGCATCGGCTACAAAATTTTCTTTTCATGGATGGTATAGTATATCAATATCAATATCAATAGCTCTAGCCATCTCCACTGTCTTAAATTTGGGTCTTTGTTCTTAAATATGTACTGTAAACTCTTATGTTTAGTATATATGTCAATGTGAACCCCACATAAATAGTGGCACCATATTTTCAGAGCAAACACAATCGCTGCTAGCTCAAGATCATATGTTGGATTATTTTTGTCATGTAGTCATAGTTGTCTAGATGAATAACCAATTACCCTACCATGTTGTGTTAGTACATACCCTAAGACAACACTAAAGCATCGCAATTTATGCCCCTCGGTGCCATCTGGAAGTAGTAGCACAGATGCATAAGTTAGCTTATTTTTCATCTCCTAGAAGCTCGTTTCACATGCATCATTCCATTAAAACTTGGTTGCCTTATGTGTCAACTTTGTTAGAGGTGCAAAACTAGAAGAAAAACCTTCAACAAAATTTCTGTAATAACCTGCCAACACTAAGAAGCTCTGAACTTCCGTAGGTGTCATTGGCCTTGGCCAATCTTTCATAGCCTTATTCCCTCATTAGAAATAACATGACCTAAGAATGCCACTGATTTTAGCCAAATTCACATTTAGAAAATTTGGCATGCAGTTGTCTATCATAAAGAAGCTGGAATACTTCTCGTAAGTGATTTGCGTTGTCCTATTTTGATCTTTATGCCAAAATGTGATCTATAAATACTATCACAACACATCCAAGAATGGGGTGAATACACTATTCATTAGATCCATAAAAATTGTTGGTGCATTCGTTAGCCCAAATGACATAACAAGAAATTCAAAGTGACCATAGTGTGTTCTGAAAGCAGTCTTAGGTATATCATTCTCCTTTGCCCTCACTTGGTGATACACTGATCTCAAATCAATTTTCAAAAAGCATTTGGCACCCGATAACTGATCTAGTAAATCATCAATCCTGGGGAGGGGATATTTATTCTTAATTGTCACCCTATTCAATTGTCGATAGTCGATACACATTCTCAAGGTTCCATCCTATTTACAATACCAATAACACTAATGTACCCAAAGGGGACACACTAGGTCTTATACAACCTTTCCCTAATAAGTCTTTTAACTATTTTTTAAATGCATGCAATTCTGTCGAGGTCATTCTATATGGAGGGATGGAAATAGGTTGAGTGCCTTGAAGTAAGTCAATACCATAATCTTTTTCTCATTCTAGACATAAACCTTAAAGTTCTTCATGGAACACATCAACAAATTAATTCACCAATGAAACTAATCGAAGAGTTGGTTATTCTGCCCCCACATTCCTTAGTCTAACTAAATGACATATATACCCCTTAGATATCATCTTTTTTACCTTAAAACAAGAGATAAACTTACCCTTTGGCGCTCCAATATGGTATTCCCATTCAAGAACTGCCTCATTTGGAAAGTGAAAGTTCACTCTCTTAGTTCAACAATCCACGGTGGCATAGTAAGAAGCTAACAAATATATACCTATTATAATATCAAATTCCACCATTTCTAGATCAATAAGGTCAGTTAATATGTCACGATCACAAATAGTTACTACACACATAATCAACCCTTCTAGCCATAATAGATTCACCAGTTGGTGTGGATACTTCAAATAGTTTATTCAATAATTTGTATGTTCTCTTAATCTTGCCAGCAACTAGTGGGGTAATGTATGATAGTAAAGAGCAAGGGTCAATTAATGCATATAAATTATATAAGATATAGACAATATACTTGTATCCATATCGGGGAAAGCTTTCAAATTTTGTCGACTCCATAGAGAATAAGAGCTATTCTGGGCTCTGCTACTCTGCTAGAGCTAGCTGCCCCTCTAACACCTCTACCATGACCTATAGTTGTTTACTAACCCCTAACTAAGGGAGGAACTGATGATAATGATGCAACAACTGATCTAGTAGGTTGTGCTGTATACCCCAAATGTCTCCTTAGGAAATCTCTCATCATGTGCCTGGTGCACCACACCAATAACAAACATCTTTTCCAACATGATATATACCTAGATGACTTCTTCCACACTGTTTACAATGCTTCATAGGAGTCATTTGCTAGACTGTTGAATATCATGTTGTTCGTGTACCTTGTCCCGCACGTCATTGACCAAATTGATTACTTCTAAACCTTTGAAGTTGTGCTAAAGCACTGGCTGCAGAATAGGAGGATGATGGCCTAGGCGGTCTAGTAGAAAACCAAGGCCAAAGCTCATCTTAGGATGGTGTAAACTGCCCTGTAGATCTGCCCTTTGGGCCTGCCCCTTTCTAACTCTTGTGTCCTTCTTCTTTGTCTCTGATCCTCTAATTTCTATGCAAAATCCTGCGTCCTTGCTATATCCATGTCTGTATTCAAGGAAGCAATGGTACAGTATTTGGCTAGATATATATCCAATATATCCATATATCAGTGAACTCTATCTGCCATAGTAGCAACTACAGTAGGA
>JAOTQJ010090103.1:0-12085 GCA_025642045.1 Solanum sejunctum
AACAAGGTTTCTATATTTTTTTCTAAGTGTAGATTTGTATATCTTGCACAAGATATACACACATATATATAGGAACATATACACACACTTGTGCCAATCAAAAGAAGACACCCACCTTGACCCCACATCCCTTTTTATTCTTAAGGACCTAACTTAAGTAAAATGTTACATTTGGTGCCAAACTTTATTAAAATAACCAATTAAGGACGTTAAGGGTTTAAAATACATTGCGGGTCCTAACACTACAACACCCCTCCCCTAAGAGAAAGACAAACCAAACACTAGGCATCATCTCAATCTCCAAATCAACTAAAGAGAACATATGTATGCACGTACCTTATTGAATGGAAATGACTACATTGATACACTCCTGTTTATTGTTCTTTCTCTGCCTTCTATTATGGAAATAATACTATATTTTAATCTTAGTAGAGAAAAAGCACCCCATTAGACCCAAGATTAGTGTGAAGTTCAAACATCGTACAACTTGATCACGTTTAAGCTCCAATGGCATGACTAAGAAGCCCAAGAGGCTTAGGTTTTGCTTTATCCTTCTTAAGCAGTATTAAATCAACATTTTCCTTCTAAATTCCAAGGTAATCATGCTATTAAGATCTGGCAGGATCTACCAAAAGGGTTTTGATGATGACAAACAAAACCAAGTTTAGGATATAGTACCAGGAATATGAACACAACTAAAGAGGCGGAATCCTATAATGAGAAGGAGTGCTAAATAAGGAAGCAAAATCGGAATAGAACTCCTACAAGGAAAAGTTGTAGTGCTATATTTATGAAGGATTCTTGGAGGACTCTTCTAGGGTTAAGTATAAAAGGCAAATCAACACCCCTAGACGAGTCATGTTTTTGAAAATCTGAGAACGACATTCATCACTCAGGAGCAACTAGCACAAGAGCATTCAAGCAAGATCTAAAGTTATGTTTTCTTGTTTATTCGATTGTTAGCAATTCTTTTTAGAATTATTGCAAAGTGACAATTATTGCAAGAGATGTATAGGGAGCCAATTTGACTCTATATGTTGTGAGTGTTGTGTGAGGAGATTGTGTGTTGAGTGTTGTGAGATTGTAATCTTAACATATCCTCATTTTTGAAGTAGTGAAGTTGTAAAAATCCTAAAGGGTAGGTAGTGATTGTTTCTCCGTTGAGTAAAGTGTTTTTCCACTATACATCTTATGTTCCTTTATTTACTGCATTGATATCTGGTCTGCATATAGAACCTGGTTTACTCTTATGATAGTTGTAACCATTTTTCAAATTGGTATAAGAGCATGTCTTTTTGACTAAAGGCTAACTACCTCGAAAAGGATCATGGCAGCTCCTGCTACCTCTCAAGAAGAAGCCTCTCAAACTTAGCCACCACTATTTAATGGTAACTATAATGGTTGGTGGAAAAATCGCATAAAGGATGTCATTATGTCAAACACTTAAGTTCCTAAGGAATGTACTAAATGGGATGTTGCTGATAAGCTCGCAATCTAAAATAATGCCAATTCTAAAAAGATTTTATTCTGTGGTATATGTCCTAACAAGTACAACAGTGTCTCTGCCTACAAAGATTCAAAGGTGATCTGGATACACTACAGACTACGAATGAAGGAGAAAGCATCCAGGATATGCATACTAGGTTAACATCTATAGTGAATGAAATTTATTTACTTGGAGAATTTATTCCAACTAGGAAGGCCATCTGAAAGCTCTTGAGTATCCTTCGTGAATCATGGCAAAGTAAAGTGGAAGCCATCACTGAGGCTAGGGACATGGATACCATGACCATGGATAAGTTGATAGGAAACCTACTAACCTATGAATTGAAGAAAAACAAGAGAAGGAACTTAACGACAAGCGAAAGGAGAAGAACCTGGTTCTTATGGCTACATAGAAGGAAGTCTTTGAAGGGAAAAATATTGCCCTAGTGATAAGATGTTTACCAAGATTGTTGAGGAAAGGCCAAGTTGGTTGGAGAAGAAACTCCCAAAGAAATATTGACAAGGATATAAGAGAACTACCATGCCACAATTGCGGAATCCCTGATTACTTCATCTAGTTCTATCCCCAGTGGGCATGAAATATAAGAAGAATAATTTTAAGAAGGCCAAGAAACCTTGGAATTAGTAGTACGTCATTAAGGGCAGAATAATGACCAACCAAAAGGCTGATTTCTCAGTCAAAAAGGCACTTGCAGCTTTAGGCAATACCTCTGGCAAGGAATTAGACAGAGAAGCTCTGTTGTCCTTCATGGCTATTGAAGGATCTGAGAAAAATGATTTTCTGGCATGTGTAGCTCTATAAGAATCTGACGATGAGTGCAGTGGGATTAAACCTGAAACTCATGTTGATGTTGAACTGAACAACCTCAACACTGGAATAGGGTGTGATGATGAGAACGTGACACTAATGGCAAGAGACAATCCTACCAAAGAAGATAATTTCCTGAAAGAAACCAAGGTAAGCTTTGAACATGTTAAAAAGAACCTGACTGGCTACTCTAAGAAAAAGTTTGAATCTTTGTCACTGGTCTTAATTGATGCTTACTTATCTATTTGTGACACCAAAGAAAACCTTCTGGAAGATTATTGTGATACCCCATAACCCTATCCTCACATATACCTATGTTTCAAGCCTCATTTTTATATGTGGAAAGTGTATTAGGGTCATAAGAGACCCCTAGTACTTAGTCGACTTCAAAACTTTTCTATAAATTGAGTTTATAGTGTTGAATTATGCAAGGGTCAACTTTAAATGATCATAACTCTTAGCAAACATATATTTAGGTGTCCCATGACCTACCAAAGGAAATCAACTTGAATTAGCTTTCCAACACAACTAGTTTCACCTCGTTTGGAGTTTGGACTCAAAAGTTATGGTCGTTTTATTGAAGACTGTCAAGTGCAGAATTGCTCCATGAAACCCTTTACGAGCCGTAAAATGAACTACGACCCATTTGCTAATTTGTGGAGAAATAAAGTTCCTAAAACTTCAACTTTTGGCCCCAGACAGTACAAACCCATCTAGGGTCATAGAACCTTCTACGGGTAGTAAAATGGGCTCGTAAAATAAACTAGAAACACCAAAATGGGGCCAAAAGTTTACGAAAAGGTCGCTACTGACCATAGAAGCTTTTAAGGTCCATAAATAGGCCCACAGATGACTTTTGACAGCATTTAAAGAAAAGGTATTTTGGTCTTTTTCCACCCTTTCAAAGCTTAGGATTGATCTTTTTACACCTAAATAAAGCCCTAAACATGTCAGATTAATACTTTTACGCTAAAACACACTCTCAAATTTGGAAGCAAGGTTTCAAGGGAGAGAAGGGCTAGGGTTTCGTGGAAAACTTAAGAATTCTTCCAATCTCTTCCAAGCTTCAAAACGTCTAGGTATGTAAGGCTAACCAAAACATGAATTCTGTTCTTCCGTGTGCCTCGTAACCCAAATTGATGGTAATGTGAGTAAATTGAGTCTCCCATGAATATTTTTTTGAGTTTTTCTTAAATTCTAATACATATCTATATAATTTTGCATGACTACCATTTTTATGAATTAAATACTTAAATTACACCATTTTGCCATACTTTATGAATCCTAGCATGATTTCTTATTATTTTTACATACTTTACTTAAATAAGCATGTAGTAGCATTATTTGAGCCTAATGAGTATACGGAATCCCTAAATGCTTTAATTCTACATTTGTTCTTCTAAATGCTGTGAGTTAAAATGATGCATGATTGAGGCTTTATGAGTCAAGAACTGAACCTAAAATGATGTAACCAATGGGTTTTTAGTTGATGTGATAAGCTAAGCTGATGAAGGTCCAATGAGACTAGTTGAATGAGTTAACCATAGGGTTGATGTCTTATGGGCATATTGAGTCTTGGGAGGAGTATTGAGCACTGAATTAAGTAAGAATAAGTCTAACTTAAACTCAATGACTACGGAACCAATGTAAGAGAGGATTGAACTGTAAAATCGAATGTTTCCTATTGTCGCAAAATGAGGATTTCATGTTACTGATTTTGGATCCGTTGAATGCATGTCCTCGGTAGGGTATTGGATGTATATGGCAACAACATTGCTTCATTGTATCATCACCGGATCAAAAGTGATGGTTATCGGTTAGAGAAACTCTCAAATAGGCCTTGATAGAACTTTGAATCAATGATGAGACATAGATGGTAGATGAGTAGTGATTGCCTAAACTGCGTTCTTACTTCAAACACTTGATATAATGGTTAAGTTTACTATTTCTTGAGTTGAGCTGTTTGAGTTGATGTTATTCTTCCCATATATGTTTCTATTGCTATTTTACATACACATACATTCTAAGTACTGACATCCATTTGGGCCTGCATCTTTTAATAATGCAGAGATAGGTACTAATGATCATCAACAGACGCACCATTGAGGACTATTTGATTTCAGTTTATTAGTGAGCCCTCCCCTACTCTCGGAGGACATGATGTTTTCATGCTAGCTTGAGTTAGACTTATCTCATTCTATTTAGAGGTAGCCATGGGTCTATCATTTGCATTATTATTGAGATGTTTTAGAGGCTTCATAAACTAGATTGTCAATGTGATTGGATGTTATTTTGACTAGTTCTCTTTCATGCTAGTCTTACATAGCTCATAGATGAAGGGTTTGACCTTTGGCCCTTATTTATCATATTTCATTTCTTATCTTTATGCATTCTTATACACTGATGTCTTTTACTATTAGAATATGATTGAACGAATGTGATGAGGTCGAGTGGTTCGCTTTGGGGCTAGCTATAATCTCTAAGTGTCAGGCATGCTAAGGGTACCCTCCCAGTGCGTGACAATTATGCTCAGTTGAGATCTAAAATATATGAGCCTTGAAACTATTAAAGTAAGCTCCAAAAGGAGCTTGACATTCTTAATTCTTCCAGAAAAGAGAAATGTGTCACAAAGTATGCTCAATTGGCCTTAGAAGAAAAGGCATAGAATTGTGGTAATGAGCTAATGAACTTAACTAAAAGCAACAAAGCTCTTCTCAAGGAACTTGAGTAGACCAAGTCTAAATTAGAACACACTATAAAGTGGACTCGGTACTCCTCAATGCTTGATGATATGATGCTAGGTCAGTCAATCACCAAGTATAGGATTAGGTTCAAAATATGTGAACCCAAGAGGATCGTGGATGACACCAGCATCATGTGCATTTTGTATGGAAAGTCAGGTCATATAGAGATAGGTCTGACAAGAATGCTAAAGCTTTTATAAGTAACCTTACCTATCTAAATAGGACCTATGGGAGAAAATGAAACAAATCTGGCTCTTTCAAGAGGAAACTACTAAGAAGGGCTAAAAGGGATCTAATTCATCCTTTCTATAACAAAAAGGGACCCAAGTGGATCTAGGTACCTAAAGCTAGCCCCTGCTAATCTATGCAGGAACTAGTAGAAGGAAAGTTGAAGCAGTAGTACCTAGATACTGCATGCTCTAGACACATGACAGGAGACATGCGTAATATCCTTCTACTGAATGATTTCGAAGCGAAAATGTTTGCTTTGGAAATGGAAAGTAAGGAGAGATCAAAGGACTTGGGAAACTAGGAGACTCAAAATACCAATCATTGAAAATCATTACTATGCCAATGGACTAAAGCACAACTTGTTGAGTGTCTCTAAAATGTGTGATAAGGAACATGATGTGCTATTCACCGCATTTGAGTGCAAAGCGACCAACTCAACCTCTAAGAAGCTAGACCTGGGGGGGAAGAGACACAAGAATGTGTACAATGTTGACATAAGAGGGCTAGAAAAGTCCATGCTGAAGTATCTCAGTGCCAAGAGCAACGAGACAATCTTGTGGTGCAAAAGGCTGGCACATGCTAGCTTCTCAACGATAAACTAATATCCAAGGAACTGGTACTTGGACTACTAGAAGTAAAGGTCAACAAAAATCAAGTATACAGTGCTTAGGCATAAGGAAATCATGTCAAAAGAAATTTTCAGCTAGTCGATCTGGTTAGCAGTCACAAAACCTTGGAACTGGTTCACATAGATATCTGCGAACTAATGCAAGTTTAAAGTCAAGGAGCTAATATGTATGTCTTTGTACTAGTGGGTGATTACTCAAATTTACATGGACATATGTTCCTTAAAATCTAAAGGCAAAACTTTTGATGTGTTCACCATATAGGACAAAGGAAAATGTGACCTAATGAGTCTAAGATCTGATCATGGTACAAAATTTGAGAACTCAAAATTCTTAAAATTTTGTATAGAGAATGGGGTAGTTTGCAATTTCTTTGCACTCGAAACACCACAACAAAATAGGATTGTTGAAAGGAAAAATAGATCTCTAGAAGATATGGTTAGAACTATGTTGATAGCCAGCAATCTTCCACAAAGCTATTGGGCTAAGGTTGTTAACACCACTTGCTATAGCGTCCACAGATGCATGATCATACCTATCCTTAACAAAACATCCTATAAATTACTTAAATGTAGAAAACCTAATCTGGCTCACCTCAGATCCTTTACTTGTGCATATTGTGTGCACCACAATGTAAAAGATCTGCTAGGAAAGTTTGATGCTAAAAGTGATGAGAGAATCGTCCTACTTTTCACAAATCAAGGCACACAAAGTGTTCAATAAAAGAACTAAATGTGTTAAAGAAAGTGCACATATTATATTTGGTGAGGCCAATTTCTTGCTCGAGAAAGTTTTGTAGGAATAGGTGCATGAACTAGGGATGGTAAATCATAGAAGAGATACATATGATGATGAGGGAGATAATATTAGTCTCACTGTTCCTCCAACTCAATAGGTACTCCCACCTACTCATACCTCTGATGCAGGATATTTGATGGAGCGGGTCCCTTAACGGTGACCTATGAAGACACAGTAAAAGATGATCAAGGTCATAACTAGAAACACAAGAGTTCTCATTCCCCAGAAAACGTGATGACTGTCCTGGATTCTAGTAAAGCTACTAGATCGAAGCTCAAAAACATGTGTGCCTTCTCTGTTAAGTGCGCAGCGAAATACACTCACCCAATTGTCTCACACAAGAAGGAGAGGAAAAGGAATTTTGAACTTAGCACTTTATTTTCTTTTCTTGCTTGAAAAAAAAATTACAAGATGCACCTATTTATAGGCTAAAAAAACTTTTCACTTTCAAAGAGATAAACATAAAACTTGAATATTCATAAAAAAAAGAGACTCTTGATTAGATACATGTATCTTGGAGTAGGTTCAGCCTCCTTTATTTAATTTTTGAGTCTTTCAATCTTCTTCAATGAATTTGGTTTAGTTTTCAACATTCTGCAACTATGTGTCCCTTGTTGAGCCTAAAAAATATCAAAGAAGCTCTACTGGATGATGAATGAATCTTTGCCATGCAAGAAGAACTTCTTCAGTTTTAGCATAGCAAAGTGTGGCACCTAGGCCCCCTACTCAACATTGTAATTTTGTCTGAAGAAAATGGGTATTTAGAAACAAATTGGATGAGAAAGGTGTTGTGACCAGAAATAAAGCCATACTTGTGGTTCAAGGTTACAATTAAGAAGGAGGGATCAACTATGATAAGACTCTTGGCCCTACTGCAAGAATTGAGGCCACATAGATGCTGATTGCATTTACAGCTCACGTGGAGTTCAAACTATATTAGATGGGTGTAAAATGTGCTTTCCTAAATAGGTATCTTCAAGAGCAAGCGTATATGAAGCAACCTCTAGGGTTTGAAGATAATCAACACCTAAACTTTGTGTACAAGCTAGACAAAATAATGTATGGGCTGAAGCAGATACCTAGAGCCTGATATGATCAACTGTCAAGTTATCTATTGAGTCATGGATGCCATAGAGGCAAGATAGACAACACCCTATTTCTCAAAAGTAAAGAAAAGCATGTGCTCATAGTTCAGGTCTACATTATGGTGGTAGAGTTTTCAATAGCAGGAATACTTAAGAATAAGGGGTTTGGCCTCATCGACATGAGAGAATATATATATATTACTTTAAAAGCACCAACTCCACAATTCCCAATGTCAAATTACAATTTTGCCCTTATTTAATTAAATTACCGCACACTCACTTTATAACACTGCCGTAATGCAAGTCCCGCAACCCTTCCCTTCACGGACACCCCTCCTCCTTGCCAAACTTCGTGACCCCAACTTTTTCCCCGTATAACGTCTACTTCCCAAGTGTTCCATCTCCAACAACTTTGAAACAAACAGCCGCAAGTTTCTTCAACTTTCTTAGTGTGTTGTTTCACATTAAGGTATTTGTTTTTGTTAGTTGTTCTTTGCTCTTACGTATTACTCAAAAATTTGAAACTATGTCTTTGTTGTTCTTCCCTTCATGCTTTCAAAGTCATATTTTGTGATGTGACACAGTTTTTTTTGCTTATGTTTTACTGTTAAGAAGAAGATTTATACATATGATTCAAATTCATGTTGAATGGATATATTCATGGTTGTGATTAGGAGTATGAGCAAGAATTGAACATGCCGACTCAGTAATGCCAAAAATAATATGGACAAATAATATGGACATTGGTGTTTAACGGGTTACTCTCTGCTTGCTACTGCCATGCCCCTTTCCGAAAATGGCACAGTAATTAGCTTGTACTAATATGCTTTCAATCTAACAAATGACAATTCAACTTATACATTATTGAGCTGCTGCGATTTACTCATATTCTTGCCATCTCTTTCCCAGAAACACCTACCGCCTGCACTTTGTAATTTCACATTAATAGTTAGCCATTTATTGTAAATTCCTTTAGTACTTATTTTAGCATTTTACCATTGTTGCTTATGTCATCATAAAAAAACGTTTTGAATTCAAAGAGGGTAACCAATCTTTCTGTTGACTCTGTTCTCTAATTTATTCATACTACATTCTATCTTCTAATTAACTGCTTGGACCTTCAAGAATTATTATGTTCACTCAAAGTTCTGAATTTCTACTGTTACAAAATTCATTAATGCACTAAAAATCAGTACCGTAGAGGAAATATTTAATTAAATGGTTTGAAGTTGATTACTTGAAATCTAAGTGTTGCATGTTTGCTTTGTTTCTCTACTGCCGTTTTAACTTTTGCATTATTTTGATATGTTGTACATGAGCCGAGGGTCCTCTAGAAACAATTGTTGTTCTTGATGTTGTGTAGTAAGTATTGCAAGTTGTTCAGTGCAAGTTTTGGCATGTTCTTTGCTCTCCAGTCTTCGTTAACTGCAGTTATGCATCTTTGTGAACGCGAATAGCCCTACACCAAAACACTTAGTATCATAATCTATGTGTCTGTGTCATGTGGCTGCTATTATTAGTCCATAAATTTTTGAAAACACAAACCTAAGAGTTAATAAAACCCAAAGTTATTTCTCTGTCACAAGCTCATGTACTATCTTCACTACCATCTAGACCTTCTATGGCACATATACTTACATTTTCTGTAGTAACTGCTACTTAATACCTCTCTGACGTATGTGTTTCCTTATCCCCAAAGCAAACTATTTTTTTAATGTATATGTCCAGTAATCTTCATTTAACCTACAATATACCCTGTTAGAAAGCTTTAAAGTAGATTTCAACATACTTTTTTCTATATAATTAAATGCTTACTGATAGTATTCTTCTTATATTTTTTATAAATTAAAACAAAAGTAAAAACTACAATGCCATGCAATATAGGCCCATTTTATCGATCTCCTCACTAAGATAAAACAACTTGTGCTAAAACGTTTTATAATAAAGACACTATTGTTTCTAATTTTGATGTTAGAGCATGGTGCATCATTTCTCGAACATATAACAGGATAGAGCTATTGTATGATATTTTCAATAAAGTTACTGGCTGCAAGTATTTCCAATTCTGCTTATATTGCTGAGTCTATTAACTTGTGGCATGGTAGACTAGGTCATGTTAATATTGCTTCTGTTAAAAGACTTAGGAAAATTGAATTAATACCTATGATAAAAATTAATTATCTTTCTAAATGTCTTGTGCGTGTAGAAGCAAAGCATGCCAAGAAACCTATCAACCCTGTTATTGATCGAATGACTGAATTACTTGAACTAGTAAATTTAGACTTAGTAGATTTCAACAATACTGCAAGTAACGGTGGAAAGAAATATTATATTACCTTCATTGATAACTTTTCTAGATACACTAAGGTATATCTTCTTAAGTTTAAAGATGACGCTGAAAGTGTGTTCTTGAAATTCAAAGCAGAAGTGGAAAATCAATTAGGTAGGAAGATCAAGAGATTTAGATCTAACAAAAGTGGTGAATATAGCACCAAACTCTAGAAGAATTTTGTGAGAAAAATGGTATTATACATGATGTTAGTGCTCCTTATACTCCCCAACAAAATGGTGTAGCCGAACGAGAAACTAGAACCCTTAAGGAAATGATGAATTCTATGCTTTTAACTTCGAGTCTATCTGAAAGTATGTGGGGGAAGTTGTCTTGTCTGCATGTTATATTCTTAATAGAGATACCTCATAAGAAGTTAGAAAAAAAAACTCGTATGAACTGTGGAAAGAATAATCCCCTAACTTTAAATTTCTAAAATGTGGGGGTGTTTGGCTAAGGTTGGTTTACCTAATTTTAAACAACTAAATATAGGTCCTAAGACTTATGACACTATCTTCATTGGCTATGCTCAAAATAGTGTTTCTTATAGATTTATGTCTTTGAAGACCATACTATTTGTGAATCTAGAGATGCAAAAATGTTTGAGCATATTTTTCCGTTGAAAAATAATGTGTCTAGTGATGCGCAAAGTAATGCTTCTACATCTATGTCTGTGAATCCTGATGTTGTTCCTTCTTTTGATGTTATTTCTAATGAGCATGAAAATGAACTTAGAAGTAGTAAAAGACGTAGAATTGAGACTAGCTTTGGTTCTGATTTTATCACTACCTTCTTGGCTGAAAATTTTGATATTGATATCTTAAATGATGAATTAATGTCTCTCTACTTAATAGACGAAGACCTTAAGAGTTATGATGAAGAAATTAGACCTATATATCTGATGTTTTGGAAGGAGGCAATTAAAACTGAATTAAACTCGATAGTTTCTAAAATCACACTTGGGACTTGCATTATTTGCCTAAAGGTTGTAAACCTATAAGTAGCAAGTGGATATTTAAGATGAAATTGAGACCGCAATTGATAAATATAAGGCTAGACTTGTGATTAGGGGTTTTAACCAAATGAAAGGTGTTGATTGTTTCTATATTTATTCTCCTGTGACTAAAGTAGCGATCATTAGAGCTTTTATTGCTTTATCCGCTATTCATAGTTTAGTGGTCCACCAAATAGATATGAAAACAACATTTTTAAATGGTAATTTAGAGGAGGAGATCTATATGACTCAACCTAAGGGTCTTATGGTACCAGGACAAGAAGATAAAGTATGCAAATTAAGGAAGTCCCTGTATAGACTAAAACAAGCACATAAGCAGTGGTAGGAAAAGTTTAACACTGCAATAGTGAATAATGACTTTATCATCAACTCATCTGATAGTCGTGTTTATTCCAAAATGATAGGTTCAAATTGTGTGGTCATATGTTTGTATGTGGATGACATGTAAATATTTGGTCCCAATGAGTATGTTATTAATCAAAATAAGAAATTTTTTGTCTTCTCAATTTGAAATGAAAGACCTTGGAGAAGCAGATGTGATTTTGGGGATTAAAATCAAAAGAACTATTAATGGTTTCTTTTTGTGTCAGTTTTATTACATTGAAAAGCTGTTGAAAAAGTTTAATTATTTTAATGTAATTCCAGTGAGAACTCCTTATGACCCTAGCATACACTTGAGAAAGAATAAAGAATCTAGTGTTTCTCAGACTGAATATCCTAAAATAATTGGTAGTGTAATGTTTCTTATGAATTACACTCGGCCTGATATAGCTTATACTGTTAGCAGATTGAGTGGATATACTCATAATCCCAGTAGTGAACATTGGAATGTTCTTCATTGCTTGCTAAGGTATTTGAGAGGTGTTATTTCATAGAAGTCTTCTAAACAAACTTGTATAGCATGATCTACCATGGAATCTGAATTCATTGCTCTCGAGTTGGT